>JAHPZR010014226.1:0-27372 GCA_019787425.1 Platygyra sinensis
TGAGAACCAAAATAAAACAAAAAGCACCTAACACAACATCTCAGTGTGCTTGACACCTCAGTCGAAACTGAAGTATACTCGAGCGTGACACGATGCAAAATGTACAATAGTGACGAAAAGCTAACACAGAGGTTCTGACAAGGGAAGGAATTTTTTTTTAAAAAAAATGCACATGGCTGAAGAGATAGGAACAGATATCGACGACAACGATCATAAATTTGAATCTTTTCAACCGATTGAAGAGCTAGACATTCACGCTCCGATTGTCGGCTACGAAGTTGTTGAAGCCAGAAAAAGATTTACGGTGTACCAGATCTTTGTGCAACTGGGAGGAGAGCGAAGCTGGCATGTTTTCCGACGATATTCCGACTTCATTCGCTTGGACGAAGGATTAAGAAAGCTCTTCAACGATTTTCACGGTATCCTTCCACCTAAAAAGTATTTTGGAGACAACTTCGACCCAGCTTTCATCGAAATGAGAAAGCAAGGACTTCAAGAGTACATCGACAACGTTATCATAAGGCAAGAAGTAATATCAGCACAACCGGCTGTGGAATTCTTTTGCTTCGACGATCCACCTGGACCGCACGACAGCCTTGAAGAAAGTAGAGCGTTCATTGAAACGTTAGAGGACACAGTGAATGAGATGAGGATCAGACATCAGGAACTAGCGTCGGAGATCAGGCTGGTAAAGTCCCAGCTCCGCCAGTCTCAAGCACAGAAGCAAGCGCTGTTAATTGCGTTGCGGTCCGAGCGCGTGTTGAATGGAAAACCATCGCACGACGACGACGATTTTCAACTTATGTCCGAGTATGCGAGACTGCCAGAGGTGGCACAGCTTGATTTCAGACTCCTTTCTCGGAGTAATTTAAGAATTAACGAGGAAACCTCGCGGCAAACTCATCGTTTGAGATCCAACCGGTTTCCCACTTCCACAGCAGCTAGTCAGTGGGATATTCGAGTTGAGACGGCCGAGGGATTGGCTAAGCGAACGCCACCTTTGCGAGGTAGAAGATCACGTTCTACATCAGATCTGTCACATTCTAGAAATCATAGAAAGCGAAACCTGGCGCATTTGCCTTCAAAGTCAGGCAGCCGTGGAGATTTGACTTTATTAGACAGATTTATGACTCAAAGCACCGAGGCACTGCAATTTATAAGGAATAGTGTTAGACAGAGATTAAGTTCAGGTACGGAACCAACAAGGATGCTGATGAATAAAACGGAATCATGCGGTTTTTAAGTTTTTATTCCTTCAGTTTAAGGTTACCATTCAATTTTGCAGTCAAGCGAAAACGAAGGACAAACAAATGGAAACTCTTTCTTCCAAGTTTTAATGAACAAAACGCTTTGCGAGAACCACAATATAATAAATTGCAGATATTGGCTTTGGGCTTACGTAATTTGATGAAAATAAATTCAACGTTATATCGAGGAGAAAAACCGCAAAAGTTATCCTTTAATTGATGAGAAACTACAAAACAGTACAATCAGAAATTTTACACTTGCGTGCGAACTGAAGCTCATATTTATGTTGCAAGGGTGTAACAAATGAAAATAAATTAAAATTAAGCATCTTTTCGAGAGAAACACGAAACTTCCACCAATTTCGAAGTTATACTAAGCTCTCACTTTATAGTCTTTCTAGAACTATCAAAGTGCACGACACTGGCATAAATGCAATTCCACGTCTTCAGTCGGCCGGTCAAACTAAGAAAGATCGAATATTCACCTGCCATGTTCAAGCGGAACTCAGTAAAATAAAAAAAAGACTAAACTAGACGAACGTTTAACATATCAAGGCAAGAACGAGTTTGTACCTACTGTTAATATTGTAAATTAAACACGCCAAGGCCCACCTACCCTTAAACCGTATTCTTTCAGAAAATACGCACTGATAGAAAAGGGTCGTTTCAAAAGCTGAGTTTTCATTTTTGTTTAAGAAGTCAGGTGTACACAAAGAATTTGGACTAGGGCAATATCCAAATTATTTACTTCTACAATATAACGTGGCGACGACTCGCTGGAAAGATGAATTAATTACGTCAAAACAATAGATAATAACTCCGTTCAGATGTATGGGCCTGCGGGGACAAACAAGATGAATAAAAATGCCGTTCTTTATTATTATTGCGCGGCAAGAAATAAAAACATTTCATAAAACACTCCTGCAGAGAGACCTTACATTGGGACAATTTCGGTCACTGTACGGGCAATCAAGCATCATTTGTATTTTTGTCAAAACTTAAATAAACCGTGGTTGAGCTTAAAGGGAAATAATGATGAATAATTGCACAAAAAAGTTAGAGCTATAAAGAAGGGGAGTAAATAGGTCCTGTTTGAGTGAGTCAGTTTGCATTTAAATTACATCAAACAGTAGGCTTTGCTATGAAAAGTAACTAGATGTTCTCCCACTTACGAGACTTGTTAAACTTGTGTTTTTGCAGGTTAAGAATGATTAAAACGTTAATAACTAAGGAATTTTCTGTTAAACCTTCGAGCCTCAAGTAGGCCAATTTCGATTTATCAAAATTTTAACTTGACCCCGAGGCTTAGGGAATAAAATAAAGAATAATTATACATTCCTCATCCACGATTCGATTTCTTCTGCTTCGTTCCCCCAAGCCTCGGAGATAAGTTAGAATATCGAAATTAACTCACTGGCTGTATTGATTCTGTACACTCTCTTAGGTCGATTAATCATGTTCGGAGAATTCAGTGGTAGTGTATAAAGAAAACATTCACTGCTCGCTGATTGTCGTCGATATTCTTATTACATTTCCGCTTGACTTCGCATTATTAGATATTGGTCAATCTAAGAAGTTGAACAGATCAGTTAAACATTACCCTGCGAACAGGGGAGAATAATTATTTTGTTTATTATCTTTTCCTCCTCCCAACCACGACAAAAAGAAAACGCAAGTCTAGTCTATAAGTCAAGTCTGTAAGTCTAGACGACATCCAAAAATTATTATTATAGAGGACTCGCTAGTAAAGGTTACTGTCTTACCAAAAGAATAACACATTTTCCACAAAAATACGAATGCAAATCTCATTATTAATGGAAAACAGATCATTCTCGTGTGCATGGAAACGTAAATAAGAATTAAATTTCTCGAATTCAGGACTGCTGGTACTACTGTAAAATAAACACAATTTTTATATTACTCACTTGGCAGTTCATCGGGAAATGTGATTTTTGAAAGTCTCGCTTTCAGGACTACAAATGTGAGTCTGTTGGTGGTGGGGAGATAGCACAATGACACCAACACCTCCCCTACACGGGCTGGACTATCCTCCTAAAACAACGAGATGGAAAAAATTCACAACAATGACACAGAAACGGTATCTCAGTCTGCGTACAATAAGGGAATAGGTGAAGGAAATTCATTTAGGCATGGGAACTATGTTAACCGGCTAAGAAAATAGCAGACGTTTACTAACTTAGAAAAACACCAAAAAGATAATAACAAATAATAAAGAAACAAGAATGGTGAAGGATGAAGAAGAAACATTTAGACTAAACTTTTCAGTTCAAGACGAACAAATTCAAAGTGATACTGAACTTCAATAACGGAGGCTTTGGACAAACAATTGAGAATAAAAATTAGTGAAAATAATTGTGAATGACGTTTCGATGACTCGTTCATTATTTTCAAATTCGCGAAAAACTAAAAGTCAGATTCTGGGTCTTTCTGCGGGTACCGGAAAGCTCTGTATTCTTGGTAACTCGGGATTAGTCTTTATTTGGAGCTGTTTTGTTTCCTGTCTTTTATTTCTTTTGCTTTACGTACGCTTACGTAATCCGTACTCCGGTACTCACAGAAGGAACCCAGATTCTAGTGTGTGAAAATATCGTTGCATGTAATTAAAAGCACCACAATGTGGAACGTAGAAAGTGATAATTAGTTACTTTTAATCAGTGGTGATTTTAATTACACGCAACGAGATTTTCACACACAAGAATCTGACTTTTAGTTTTTACGAATTCGAAAATAACGAACGAGTCATCGAAACGTTATTCAGTTATTATCACTAATTTTTATTCTCAATATTGAACTTTATAAATTCTATTAAAAAGTTAATTTTGTAAATTATATGAAAAAGAAACAAACAAGCTGATCCAGGTTTAAGCCATACATAAAAAAGAACGTAGAAAATAAGACAGCATTACTTTCTGCGCTAATATTTCATTTGACTAGCAAGTGCAGCACCGGCGGTCTGAAACATAGGTCACGGGTGATTGTTTTACCAATACTGAAACAACCCTAACCCCTTTCTAATGCTAAACTTCGGCCTAAATACTACAGTAAAGACAACGTTTTAGGCCTAAAATGACTACACTAAGGCAATAGCGAATATATTTGTTTACAAACATTGTTTTTGTTATTTTAATGTTGAAAACGTTAAACAAAAGAACTCTTTGTTTCACCAGCCAATAGTTCTCTGGTTGGCATATTAATAACAATGGGTGACGTCACTGATATCTTTGCTATGATTAGTAAAGGTTAAGATTGTTCCAGTATTGGTGAAACAATGAACCGTGACTTAATGTTTTACTGAGACCCGCCGGCAGCACAAAAGTGTTACAAAAAAATAAATATTGGAATATTCTCGAACTATGGAGGCCTACCTGTTCAGGTTTCAAATATAATGGTAAACAAGCAATTGAAATTATTTACAAAACTGACCTTCAACAAAAACAGATCTCTCTTGATCTCCTTACACAGTGATACACCTGAATACTCAGTCAATTCATCATCCTCATCAAATGAGTAAAAATTTCCCCAATAGATTGATGCCGAGAAAATCCATCATAACTGTACACACAGCATTGTAAGGTACGTTCCGGCAACTCCGAAAATCCAATATCAAACTGGAATTCTTCATTGAAAACAGGACTGCAGTTAGAGTAATGAATTTTTGTCTGGTGTTTTTCTACTCTCTCTGGTAACAGGTACAATTCCACGTAACTTGTGCTGTGAATTGACGGCAAATTGTGCGCGGCCACTACAGTCACTCGCAGGCACTCTGTCTCTGTATCATAATTGATGTTAAATTCAAGTTTACCTAAGCTTAGACTTGGCTCGGTGCTGCTGTCTGATTCAGACGAGGTCTGATTGTTGTTTCTCAGCCACGAATTATCCAAGTCGACATCAGACATGGAGCTGTCGGATCTCATCAGAGGCTGGTGTCGACGCTGCTGGCGGGTCCGCCGAAAATCTTGTTCTGTCACACCTGGCGGACGTCCCTGTACGACAGTCTTGGCCGGCGGTTTGCTTGCACCATTGCTTTTGGATCGAAACCACAACACCTTGTACAACAACAAGATGAAGATTCCTAGTAAAAGCACAGCGCAAGCGATGGCAAAGCCAATAGCAATCTTAACCTTGACTCTGTCCCCTAAAAGAAACAACAACTGCATTAAATTCTTGTAACCTAAAAATCAAGTGGTTAAATTAAGTACAGCTACCTCTTTCACAGTCAAATAAGAGTTGATGCAGTCGCGAGGGCGATGTGATATCATGGCTGAAGTTTTTAGCGGGTTGGCTTGGTTCAGTCACATCTAATGATAATCGAGAGACCATCGATGACATATGCTCGCATTCCCGCGCCCAGACGAGCGCTCGGATAGTTTAGTGATCCACACAAACTCGTGCTTAGCCCAGCATATCAATAATAAATTGCCTGACTCGACCAAACCCACAGAAAACAAAAGGCAAATTTCAAACAGTCATGTAACAAACGATCCGTAAAGAAGCCAATACTTTTGGGGTGGCGAGAACTGGATTATCTCTCAACAATAGCACAACACAATGCTTGCATTGCGCGCTTTATTTAGCGCAAAAATATTGCTCGAAGACGCGTAATAAGGACGCCTAACGGCTAGCTCTCTTGTCTAACGGGACTATATTGAAAATAAGTTCATATACAAAGACAGAAGATAAAACTATTTTGAAATCACATATATTTCACAAAACTTTTCAATAATCGTCTATGATATTTGTATACTTTATTGTCTTTCATATAAAAATGCCCATTGTTGTCCATGATTATAATTCAAACTGGAAACCGACGCCGAATTTAATTTAAATATCAATTAATTTCATTTACATAATTACCTTCTGACACAAACTCAACTGAGCGTAAATCTTGTTGACCCTAATTTTTTCCTCACAATATACCAACACATTATTAAATTTCAAAAAAAAATTATTAAACTAATCTCGCCTGGCCTTAGATATTACCATGAGGTTAAATCAACACATTCAAATAACGAAAAAATACAGAATGGCTCAATAGTAGATACCAGGCAAACAGCAACCTCGTTTCCAGGGTCTCTCTCATCTTCCCGCCTCCCTGTACCGAGTGGAGGGGCGGGAAGATAGAGACCCTGGAAACGAGGTTGACATTGTCTTGATTAACCAGCAAGTTCTCAAAAACTGATAGCTATCAGTAACAAGAATTGACAATTTTAACTGAGAGTTACTTACGCACAAGTGCAAAAGCGCGTCATATTAATTGTTCGTTCTGACCAGCTATTAATTGGCAAAGGCAAACAAGTATATACTGACGTTTTTCCTAACGGGAGGTTTTATGTCAACAAACTGACCTAAGCAAGCCAACACACACGCAAAAAAATTTGTTAGTAACAACTTGGTTGATGGAACCAGTTTTAAAATCGTTTAACGAAACTTGGTTTTGAGCCGGTTCCAAACAACATAACACCAGCAGCAAACAGAGTTAAAGCTAATCGAGGAGGGAGGTGAGGGGGGGGGGGGGGGGGGGGACGAAATATGAAAAAAAACTTAAATGCAAACCAGTCTCTTTGAAAATCGAACTGTATTTCACACCTTGAGGCCAGTGGAGAGGAGGGGTGTGAAATGCTTTAATATTCATTGGCAGTGAATTGGTTTTACAGAGTACTAATGGGTTTGTTTACGCAACTCTAATGGGCCTTTTGCAGCTGGGGTCACGTGACCATATTTTTCCTAAAAATCTTTTGTATTATGGGCTATAACTTAAAGAATGCCAGAAATGGAAAGAGCATATCAAAAATACCAAAGTGGCAAAGTTTGAGGTCCCTAGCATTAAAGAATGAGATTTTATGGCGGTTTGAATTTCAAAAAAATAAGAAGATTTGTATGGAAATAGTTGCTGGAGAGCAAGGCCTTGCTCTCCAGCAACTTTTTCCATACAAATCTTCTTAATCTTTTTAAAATTCAAACCGCCATAAAATCTCATTTTTTAATGCCAGGGGCTTCAAACTTGGCCGTTTTTATGTTTTCGACACGCTTTTTCCATTTCTGGCATTCTTAAAGTCGCAGCCCATAATTTTATGAAAAGTAGGTCACGTGATGGCTTAGCTGCAAAGGGCCTATTGTCATTGAATCGGCTTGCGCGCCGTCTACTAACGATTTGTAAAAAATCTTGGCAACGAGCGAATAATTCAGATAGTAGGCCAAGAAAGATGTATTAAAGAACATATAGTTTCCGAACTACTTTATGTTAGTTGCATTTATTTAACCAGTTAAGTTTTCCAAAATTGTTTTTCCGGTGTGAAATTTCGTGCGAAGTTTGAAGTTTTACTACAAAAACAATGTCTGTCAGTCGTCACTTTTAAAATCACTTGACTGAAATCAGACTTTTCTACCATAAATTGAATAGCAGAAAGCGAGGAAATTCATTAAGTGTATTCTACAGAAATTCTCCTGAATACCGCAACGATCAAAAACGTAAACTTGACTGAATTTGACTCAAATTCTACGGCGAGGGAAACAGGATTAAGCGCCATTACAGCGCCAAGCTACAAACAACCAAGCAAACTTTCACAACTTCAAAACACTCAACTCAATTTACTTACAGTGACTTTCCTTGCCATTTCAAAGAGAACGGAGATAAACTTGTGGTGACTAATCGTCGATGGATGTGTAAAAAAGGCAAAAGATTGCCGATTACCGCTAACTTTTAGGAGCGAAATTTAGGCAGTGGGGCAGGCAGCGGGAAAAAATCCGGCCCGTGGGCCGTATCGTAAAAAGCTGGACCGGTCACGTGTGTAAGATTAGCCAATCAAATTCGAGGATTTAGGCATCCGGCCCGCTCAGATGCTTGAGAAAAAAATAAATATATGTTATTTACCGGGCGGGAGGTCCGTATGGGAAAAAACTGTGCCCGAGGTCTTGAGTACGGCCCGATGCCGAAGGCCGAGGGCCGTACTCAAGACCAAGGGCACAGTTTTTCCCATACGGACCGACCTAGCCCGGTAAATAACATATATATATTTTAAAGTTTGACTTAATGAAGGGATCCAACGGACAATTTGTGCGCAAACGTCATGAGAACATCACAATCCTCTGATCTTCATGCAAGTGACCAAATGAAACTTTCATCTTTGCGAATTTGAAATTTGAAATTAAGGCTTCGGTGTTTTTCAGTTTTAAAATTTCCAACTCCAAACCATTAGTCTTCTTAAGGCGGTGGTAGTTAAGGTATAAATACTGCAGATTTCAAAATTATCGGTAAAATAATGATGGCGAAAAAGCTTGCTGAGAAAAAAAAGGAAGAAAAGAATTTAATCTGTTCAGCTGTGATAGCTTGGTCCTACATGTGTGTTAATAAACGGCAAAGATCTGATAACAAACCAAATTTGTAACTAAAGGTAATAGAAACTGCACTGACTTTCCACGACTTCTTTAATAAGGTCATGCACCAAATCAGCAATTCTTTTTCACGGGTCTAACCTCGCATGCAATAATGTCCACTTTCTTATGTGTTTTTGCTAGCTTATATATAGTCTACATACAAGAAAAGGTAAAGTTGTTAAGTAATAGAATATTAAATGAAATACTACTGTTCGCTTCATGCTACAGAAACCGGGGTTCTGTCCTGGTGTACGGGTTCACAAGAGAATAACCATTGTTCTTTCTTTGTTTAGGAGTCGTTGGTTAGCTGTTTTGTTTGGTCCTTTGTATCGGCTTTTGTGAACCGGTACACGAGGGCAGAACCAAAACCGGCATGAGCTCCGGACTGGGAGGGCCACCTACCTGCCTATTGCACCATTAGTATTCGCTGAGGACCCCCTATGCGCGTTTTCAAGGCCGTTGTAATATCGTTAATGCATAGCAAAAAAGGCACACTGAACACTAGAAGTGCTGCTAAATTTCTGTGGTAATTTGTTCCTGTAGTCGACTTCGTTGGCAAAAAGATTTCAGCTCCAAGCAATTTTCCCCGGGTGATATGGGCTATGTGGGTTGCCGGGTTTGAGCCGTTTTGGTCAAAATGGGTTTCGATTTTGGCCATTTTGGCCATAAATAGTGAACGGTTTATGCACTTTAGTCTTGAATTGGGGTATATTTTTTAGAAGAAGCTTCTTTTTTTATCATCCAGTTATTGATAAGAACAGCAACAAAAGCCCTTCACAATGCCTTTAACATCGGTGTTTAGCTAAAACTCGCTAGAATCGTTCTCAAACGCCTCAGAACGCCATAAAACACAAGTTATACACACAACAAAACAGGTAAGTCGATTTTACAATTTTTTCCTCTTATTTTGAACTATTCTGTATGATCGTTATATTCCCATACATATTGTTACGCAAAATCATATTGACGGTTCCAAAAGGAGCTTGGACTATCTTTGGTATCAACCGGGTAAAGTTATAAACAGATTATAAATGATTGTAGGTTCCTTCTGTGAGTACCGGAGCACAGATTACGTAAGCTTAGGTAAAACAAAAGAAATAAAATACAGGAAACAAAACAACTCCAAATAAAGACTAATTCCCGAAGTTACCAAGAATACAAAGCTTTCGGGTACCTGCAGAAAGACCCGGATTATACACCTTATTCCCAAATGGCCAACATTTCTTGTATTCTTTTGTTTACTTGCAAATTAAACGAAGCAACAAGGGCTAATTTGCAAGTAAATAAAAGAATACTAAAATGGCGGCCATTTTGGAATTAGGTGTATGCAGTTTCGGGTTTCAGAATATGGTAGTTAGGCTCGATTACCAGCCGCTGTTCGGGAAAGGAGCCCGCGGAGGGTAGACCAGACACGAGAGAGCGGCGTAAATCGAGCCAATGTGGCAGTTGGCTGAAGTAACGGGTTGGCCGCATTAACAGGGTTTTATATTCTAATAAAAAAATGTATTTTGTAGTTTATTCCTGTCATTGTTCATAGTCTGTTATTTGAAGCTTAGAAATTGGCTTATTTTCTTCTTTTTCTTTTTTCTCCCTCTACAACTCGCTTTACGCTATATGCGAGCTGTACATGGTCTTCTTTAAATTGTTAAATTGTTATTGTTGTTGTTTAAAAAAATGTATGACATGTATGGGGGTTTCACCGGGACAGAAAAAAGTGGACGTAATAACCTAATAACGTAAGAAAGGGTGTCACTTCACAGCGCTGATGGCTTTTAGGTTTGCAAGGAAGTGAAGAGAGAAACCTACATGGAACAGCAGGCGGACCACAGGCTCAGAACATGTTACAAATAGGACCAAATCAAGGGTCACACCGTCCAACAGGAGACACGACACGGACGAAATATGATGGGGGTTTCCAGACTGAAGTGTCAGACGAGCTCAAAGTAAACTAAATTTTCGGTTCTGTCCTCGTGTACCGGTTCACAAGAGCCGCTACAAAGGACCAAACAATACACAACAGCTAACCAATGACTCCTAAACAAAGAAAGAACAATGGTTATTCCCTTGTGAACCCGTACACCAGGACAGAACCAAAATTTCCATTTGTATCCTAAAATTTCTTTCTATTAGCTGTGGAAAGTCAGCAACCTTTGGCTGTTAAGTACCGATACACTTCAAAGTCAATCATGGAGTTTTATACGTTAGTCAGTTCAGATTTTGTGGTTTATACGGTTGGTTACGATAGCAAAATTAAAAAAAACACCATTATGCGCTAAACAGTTAACGGCATTGAGACCCTCTATTCTGGTAAATATTTGCTGTTTAGTTACGAAAACTGCGTTTCTCTTTGTTCGAAGATATTGGTGTTAACTCATTTTATTTCTTTTTAAGTTTCGAAAAAAAACAAATTTAGTTTCTTTGTATGACGGTGTTAACGAAGATCAGGCGCAGCTTGTTAGCTTTTGTTGAATTAAATATTCCTTCATGTCTTTACTCAACAAACTATCCGTTAGATTGGCAGGTGTTTGAGCGCCTGCTTAGCATGTGCAAGAATAAATATGTCGGTTTTAGAGAATTAATTATCTGGCTCGCCATTGAATATCTCATGGTATATGTGGGTCCATATGAAGCCCTCTGTTGAAGACAAGCAATGACAGATCTCTATAGAGCGTAATTTTATGACCAAGTCTGTATTCACCTGTTGAAGCTTTTGTGACGAAAATGCGAATTGTTCGGAAAAAAAACGACGCTTACAGCTAAGCCAGTTCTAAACAGGGAAGTAGGAAACAAAGACACATTTTCACCTCGGAAAAGAATGCGTGATTCGTTCGCTGTAACAAAATCTCCGTGAATAAGATCGCTTACAGAGTTCATTAACACCGCGTCCAATTTTCTGAACAGAATTATCAGTCACTCTCGCTTTGTTTACGATGACAAGCTCAACATTTGTAGGGTTTCTTAGTCGCTTGATCGCGACTGGGGAATTTAAATCTTTGCACGAACATTTAACAACTTTTTTCGACGCGAGCTATCGGAACAACTGCGAAGAAAACACCGCATTTTGTTGCGAGCTTATTGAGATACATGCTAAACTGCAAGGGCAGCTGTTTCACCTTTTGGAATTGTGTTCTTCCGAAGGGGGGATTTACGGCGGGAGCGAAGCGCTGAAGAAACGACTTTTGCCATGGCTTTGCAATGGGTTCCTCACGGCAAGAATCAACAAGGAAGATGCAGAAGTCATAAAGGAAAAATACGAACTGATTGTGAAGAAAATGGGTGAAGATTTAAGCGCCTCCAAAGTGGAAGCGGCCGAATTAAAAATCAAGTAAGTATCCATCGGAAATGTCTTTTATACATGGAGCTTGTGTGATATAAAGCACTAAAAAGCAAATTTTACATGTGCTGGACACT
This sequence comes from Platygyra sinensis, assembly GCA_019787425.1. Taxonomy (NCBI): domain Eukaryota; kingdom Metazoa; phylum Cnidaria; class Anthozoa; order Scleractinia; family Merulinidae; genus Platygyra; species Platygyra sinensis. The sequence goes on from JAHPZR010014226.1 coordinate 12,054, forward strand.
TTTTTCTTGTTTGTTATAAAACATATCATATCATTACTACATAAATTACCACGAAACTGTGTGTCGGACAAAACTAACTCACTAAGGGGTAACGATAAATAGAGCAAACCAGACGGTAAATTGTAACTAACTTAAACATAAATAATTTGGTTTGTTGAAAAATTGATAAAATACGATTATTGACTTGAACGTTACTTGGTTCAAAGAATTTTTCTTAACACATGGAAATGTGTTGTAAATATTGTATTATGCATAGCTTTAAGTTCTCTGACCCTTCCGTTGATTGAATTTTGTTAGATTAGCTGACGCAGAAGATGAGATGAGGGGGTTACGCCGACAGTTGAAAGAAAATCAGCAAGGAGACTATCAAGAAATCATCGAATTGAGGAAAAAGTAAGTGTATGATGAAAATGAGATATCTAAATACATAACAAAAATCATTTGAAGTGATTCATATAGCGGTGACGCTGAAAGATGCATGTCACGCTGGTGCACGATAAGTTGCTTAGCAACTTAGAAGCTTGAGCAAGTGCGGATAGAATTAGCCTCGTTCGCGTTGCTAGACTTGGAAACGAGGTTAAATGTTAATTTTTGCAAGGACCAGCGTGATGAAATAGAAGTATCGGATCCTCTCGCTGCAGAGGATCTTATAAGTTAAAGTGTTAATGTAACAATGGACAAAGTTAAAGTGGAATGTAACAGATTGGGCTTCCCTGGTTAAATAAAGTTGTCTTGTCTGGTCTTGTCTTGTCAAGGCTGATTTAACAGTATGGAAATATATATTCTGTCATTCAAAATGTTCAATCAGCCTTGCTTTCGTCTGTGAAATATACTTGTCAGACAAAAAAGATCGATTATCATTAAGAATTTTACTGCCTTGTTTCTTTAATTTCTATACGTTGTCCGACAACGTTGTCAAGCACTGAGAAAACCATTACTCAGCATCACTAAATGTGTTGCAATGTAACTTTTAACTCGAAATGTAATGGAACATTTTGCCAAGCAAAATACATGCAATCTTATCTATCTTTCTTTGTGAATCGAGGTTAACACACGCTAAGAATGAACTTGTAGCCAGGGAATGCCAGATCAAAGAGTTGACTAAAGAAACTCTTGAACTTAAAGAGAGAAAACTCCGAAACTACATGGAAGGTAAACGGACTATTTTTCTTTTAAATTTAAACAGTGGGGGTATGGGGCTGTTGAACATAATCGACGTAGATATTTAGATGTATACACCGTGAGAATAAAAGCATCCTGAGTGGATCTCCATGTAAAAAGGACGGGGTGTTCTTCAGTAATTCTAAAACAAAACAACCTAAGAAGTACCAAGATCCTGTTTTTGGTCGTGGCTTTAACATTTGTTTCTCACCCCTAAGATGTACCAATTCTAAAATAACACATTTTATTATTCAAATTTCATACACTGTACGAATTCCGATTTTCTGATTGGTTGATTTGTGCCACGTGACACTGGGTTATGACGAAACAACCGCCTTGACGTCATTATCGTGGTGTAATAGCCGTGGTGTAAATTCTATACACCACTGTCATTACACCATGGCTTCGGCTGACTCAAAGTTAAACGATTTTTGCCCGCAGTGTATTCAATTTGAATAATAAAAATGTTAACGCACTCATTGCTCGTGAATTATCGGGATTCACCTGCACTCCTTCACTAACAATGAACTCGAAATTTTCAATACCGCACTCGGCGGCCTCGTGCGGTATTGACATTTCTCGTTCATTGTTAGTGAACTCGTGCAGGTAAATCCCGATAATTCACTCGCTGAGTGCGTTAACCTGTAAATCGACTACAAAGGCTTCCGTTGGAACTTTTGAGGCGGACACCCTAAGAGAGACCAAAACTGCCTTGTTATTCCTTTTAAAAGGTACGACAAGTTTCTCCCCCCCCAGGGAATGCGTCAAAGGTGTTGGGTGGGATCGTGTTTTTGCAAAATAAACTTTGTTAGCTGCCAAAGAAAAAGGCTATAATATTATCGTGTCGTTTCGGTAGGACAGCTTTTAGGACAGCTTAGTTTTTGACTGCCGCTCGTACAGCGGGCGCAGCCACCGTATGCAAGGGGTTCAGGCTCTTTTTATATGGGAGTTTCCCCCACCCAGGGTGGGGTTGTGTTCTTGTAACATAAACTTTGAAAATATTTACAGGTTAACGCACTCAGCGAGTGAATTATCGGGATTTACCTGCACGAGTCCACTAACAATGACTGACGAGAAATTTCAATACCGCACTAGACCGCCGAGTGCGGTATTGAAAATTTCGAGTTCATGGTTAGTGAACGAGTGCAGGTAAATCCCGATAATTCACGAGCATGAGTGCGTTAACATTTTTTTATTCAAATTGAATACACTGCAAACAAAAATGGTCAAACTTTGAATCAGTCGAAGCCATGGTGTAATGACAGTGGTGTATTGAATTTACACCATGACTATTGCACCACGATAATTTTTTTTTTCATATAAGGCCAGCTTTGTAATTTTATCAATTTCCAGGTTACAGAAGAAGCTCTTGGGTACTGCAACGGAACCCGAACCCGAACCCGTTCGTCTTGTGACGAAACCTTACGTTGACGGACTGGTGCCATATCAATCGCGCTCTTTCAAACTAGTGGAAAGATTTCCGAGTTGTACAAAAATGACAGAGTTCAGATTTTGAACTATTTGAAGGGAATGCCTGATAGGTCCACAGCTGAGAGATTTGTGTTTTCTATTGTCGAGGTAGGACAAATAAACAAAGGATTGTAATCGGTAGAAGTATAAAGTAGGACTGCCCTAGCATTAAGCCCCGCCCAAACGGACTCGCGCGTTGACTTGCAATAACTTGCGCTCACTTTTGTCGAGATCAAATTTGAACGCAAGTGGACATAAAATTTTCACCGTTTGACCTCCCAACCAGGACGCACGAAAGAATAGGCATTCTTTTCTGCGCCCGCTCCCGACGCAAGTCAACGCAAGCTGAGTGACGCTCATTCTTTAACGTTGTTATAGTAAACTATTATCCAATGAAATACAGGATATTTATGTAGCCTGTAGTCTTGAAATGGGATTTTGCGACTGGAGTGAACTTGCGAGGAAAAGTGCGATTCCGTCTGGCAATCACCGCAAGTCTCTACGCAAGTTCAACTTGCGGCCTTTCGCGTCCGATTTTGGCCAGGGCTTTCCTTCCTTGGGCCAAACACTTAGAAGCTAATTGTCAAGACTTAGTCTTTCGTCCCCCCTATGGAAATCACCAAAACTGCCACGGAAACCGAGACATCTAGAAGCTCCGGCTCCAACATGAATCCCTCAAGAGAGAAGAACTCAATAATCCTATTGCTACGAGAGGGAGACAAGCTATCAAAGGTCACCCAACCTCGATCCCAGGGTTCTCATCTTCCCATGCTACCGAAGTGAGAGAGGGGAGGTGATAGGACTGGAACATGAGAGACCCTGGTCCATGAGATAGAGGGTCATCCTGCCAGATTTTTGAAGAATGCCCCGGCAGAGAGAACATAGCAAGAGCTCGCCTTTGGAAATAAATCTTGAGATAAAAACTGTGTGGTAATGAGATTGATTTTTGGATTGTTTTTTGAGGTTAAACGAAACTCGTTCTTCAATACAGGAATGTTTCACAATCAGCAAACTGGAACAGCATAAAATGAGGTCCCGGATGAACCAGGCATTACAATCCAGCCCCCAGGGTGGTCTAGAGGAATCGGACAGAGTAAACGAGTTGGTGGAGAATTATGTGAAAAAGAACACAGAGCTGTATGATATCGAGACACTAATTCCAGTGAGTAATTAAAACGTGCTAATTAATAAGTCTGTGTCCAGTGTCTTAAACTCAGATTCAGATTGAGACCAAATGTACAATTCGTAGTGTGGAACTTATTGCATTTCAGTCAGTTACTTTCTGTTACTCCTCAACTACGCGTTCCGTATTGTCTTGTTCTATAGGATGTCATCAAATCTTTGCATCGGAACTCTTCAATCGCTCCCTATCTGGGGTGTAACGAGAAAGTGATTGCTCCTTTCGTCCGTGAGGTGTTACGCGTTTCCTGGGCCATGGTATCCTGGATCCTCCTATAGACCTCCCCACAGCACTGGAAGGCGACGTCATGAATGAAACACGCTATCGACGAACGTACGACTCTGAGTTCAGTGCAACTACCATCGACTATTTTGTGTGGCCGGCTTTAGTTAGGGACAGGAAAGTTGTTGCTAAGGGAGATGTGGTTACCAGGAGAATGTCGCCGAGGAAAGCAGGAAAGGTAAGAGTAGACATGAATTAAAACTGGACATCTAATTAATGCAACTGTCGTAATTTTTACAAATTCTTGAACTCCTATGTGAAAGGGGTGGGGTATTTTCCTGGTTTCGTTCATTTTAAGGGCGTACATTAAAGATTTTTGTCTCATTTAGGGTGTTCGGCCAAGAAAGCAATTGCCTCTACCTAATTGTATGGTTGTATGCAATTAAAAGACAATCAGGTCATTCTGTTAACATGAATAAAATGAAATTATTTATCTCGTCTGGTGAAGAGATATATCTTTCAGAGCCTCAAACAAACCTTCAGTCACGTCCAGATTGGTTTCTATTTTTTTTTTCTTTACAGAGAAAGAGTATTTATGGTGGTTATACTGCTTAACAATATCAAGAGATTACTTATAAAAGGCGAAATATGGATTACAACAAACGTCAGACATCTTTATGAGAGACTAGAGGTTTTGCGCCGATCAAATTTGTGGGTTCACCTCGGTGTAAAAACCTGTGAAGTTTTTCTTTGTTTTGTAGCTATTGTTAGGGTTAGGGTCTATTATGTTGACTTCTTTGTTTTCTTTGTTTTACGTCACTGGTGAGTGTCACAGGTATTTACACCGAGGATGAGCCAAATCCGTAATAAAGGGGCTGTAAAACACCGCGGATTACCAGTCGAGGTTTCTTCTTTCGGAAATTTTAAAGTAATATTTCTAATTACCCTTCTCTCTCTTTCCTTTATGAGGCCATCACAAGCACACCTCGTCCAGGTAGCGCCGAACCATTTTCCCGCCCTTCAAGTTATGACCTTGGTTTTGGTTCCTTGTCCTCTTCTTGGAGTGGTAAGTAAAAGAATTATATTTATAACAATTCTCCCTCTGGGTTGTTTATAAAGCGTTTTCATTATGACCATTCAATTTTATTCAATTCAGATCACTCCAGTTATAAACAGCGGTTTACTCCATAACCTTGTTTGTTTTTCTGACACCTTGGGAATAACAGGTAAGTTGCCTTCATTTTAAATTAGGTAAAAATGGCAGCGTTTGAGTAGATTTTTGACCTACTTAAGTTAATTGTTTTTAAACTGTTTTCCCCTTTCTTGTAAATATGACAAATAAAAATGGTTGGTTATCACATATGGGGTGGATATAGGATTTTAGCAAAGGGGATTCGAGATATGGACCATGAAAAGTGAAATGTAGGGGGTCCCAGAGCATCTTCCACCAGAAAATTTACAATAAGGTCCTCAAAAATGGGTTTTTGGGCATTCTAAGCTCAATTCAGCATGTGCGTTATAATGTCAGTTTTGTTAATTTAGGGGGTTTGATCTTACCCATTGACACCCTTCCCCCTCCTCGATCCACCCAGGCACATTAAGATCATACAGTGGAACCTCGATTTAACGAACCTCTATTCAACGAAGTCCTCGATATAACGAACGATACTTTAAGTCCCGGCCAAAATTACAGTAAAATGTGTGGAATAGAACCTCGATATAACGAATTCCTCGATGTAACGAACATAATCCGGAAGCCCAAACGTAAAATTTACCTCGATATAACGAATTACAATGTCAACACGCGACAGAAGACAAACGCTGAACAGATCAACAGTCAGCAAATCGTTTAATCCATATGGTAAAGAGACAGCAACCTTTCAGAGGGGGGGTGAATAGGTCTACGGATCGGCGGATTTGGTAAATATTTTAGACCGGATTCTGGATTCAGAGCGAAATTTTAACGGATCTGCGGATCCTATGATCACAGCGGATCGCGGTTTTATCCAGTTTTGGGGCCCGGATTTTGGATTTTGGCTGTTAGGAAGTTTGGATCGTGGATCTCAACGTTCCCCCGGAAATCTCATTTTCTCTCTTTTGTGTGCCGGATGTCACGCAGTGGAGAAAATGACTAGAAAGAGTGACGCACTTAAGCGAGACATGGCCACACGTTTGCTCTTTTTTCTCGTATCTGCAAGATTTTGTTTCGATACAGACGTTGGTATATAAAAAATTTCGTTGATAGTCTTCCGCAATGCTAAAATACAATATCGTGCAAGGCAACTCCCAACTGAAGTCGCTTTCTATCTTGCTTATCATCTAACGCGGGAAACAATTTGCGGATTCGGATTTAGTTGATTTTATGAGCGGATCGACGGATTCAGCCATTAATTTTAGCGGATCGGCGGATTTACATACCCCTATTCACCCCCCTCTTTCAGTAAACGGCTTATTATTTGTCATAGACATTGGCGTTATAGTATTTCCACAGAAGTCACCTGTGTTACAAATTAATCATTAACTATGACCTCGATATAACGAACATTTTGGTCGTTTCCCCTCAAATTCGTTATATTGGCCTGATTTCATACCGTGAGGGACTAGGTACGAGTCTGTTAATTATGGGATTAGCAACTATTGATCCCCATAGTCGGAAAGAGCACACCGAGATTCATAAAATCCCCAAGTTTGGTGTTAATCAGGCTAGTCTTGACTGAGATACAGGCATTTAAAAACGTAAAAAAATTACAAAGAAATGTATGGAAAACCGGCCAATCCGGACTTTGTCCGCATTTGTCCGGTTTTCCATACATTTCTTTGTAAATTTTTTACGTTTTTAAATGCCTGTATCTCAGTCAAGACTAGCCTGATTAACACCAAACTTGGGGATTTTTATGAATCTCGGTGTGCTCTTTTCCGACTATGGGATCAATAGTTGCTAATCCCATAATTAACAGACTCGTACCTAGTCCCTCACGGTATGAAATCAGGCAATCGAGGTTTTCGATATAACGAACCCTCCATTTAACGAACAAATTTGGCCGGTCCCAAGCGACTTCGTTAAATCGAGGTTCCACTGTATTAATATTTTAACTTTTAACCAGGGGCACTGAATATATAAAAATAATGTGTGGTGATTAGCTTCTGACACTTTGCAGTAAAATGCATGTTCTGCTGATTTTAGACAGCAAGCAAGCAGCCACACATGGAAATTATTCACTGACATTTCATGTACTGGGTGCTTCATCTCAAATTAACCCGTGATCAGGATTTTTTGTGGGGAAAGACAAGGAGAAAGGAATATTTCTTTTTTCACCTTCCCTCTGCCGATCACAGGTTATCTCAAGGTAACATGGTTCTGAAATACCAGACGAGATAAATAATTTCATTTTATCATGTTAACAGAATGACCTGATTGTCTTTTAATTGCATACAACCATACAATTAGGTAGAGGCAATTGCTTTCTGGCCGAACACCCTAAATGAGACAAAAATCTTTAATGTACGCCCTTAAAATGAACGAAACCAGGAAAATACCCCACCCCTTTCACATAGGAGTTCAAGAATTTGTAAAAATTACGACAGTTGCATTAATTAGATGTCCAGTTTTAATTCATGTCTACTCTTACCTTTCCTGCTTTCCTCGGCGACATTCTCCTGGTAACCACATCTCCCTTAGCAACAACTTTCCTGTCCCTAACTAAAGCCGGCCACACAAAATAGTCGATGGTAGTTGCACTGAACTCAGAGTCGTACGTTCGTCGATAGCGTGTTTCATTCATGACGTCGCCTTCCAGTGCTGTGGGGAGGTCTATAGGAGGATCCAGGGATACCATGGCCCAGGAAACGCGTAACACCTCACGGACGAAAGGAGCAATCACTTTCTCGTTACACCCCAGATAGGGAGCGATTGAAGAGTTCCGATGCAAAGATTTGATGACATCCTATAGAACAAGACAATACGGAACGCGTAGTTGAGGAGTAACAGAAAGTAACTGACTGAAATGCAATAAGTTCCACACTACGAATTGTACATTTGGTCTCAATCTGAATCTGAGTTTAAGACACTGGACACAGACTTATTAATTAGCACGTTTTAATTACTCACTGGAATTAGTGTCTCGATATCATACAGCTCTGTGTTCTTTTTCACATAATTCTCCACCAACTCGTTTACTCTGTCCGATTCCTCTAGACCACCCTGGGGCTGGATTGTAATGCCTGGTTCATCCGGGACCTCATTTTATGCTGTTCCAGTTTGCTGATTGTGAAACATTCCTGTATTGAAGAACGAGTTTCGTTAACCTCAAAAAACAATCCAAAAATCAATCTCATTACCACACAGTTTTTATCTCAAGATTTATTTCCAAGGCGAGCTCTTGCTATGTTCTCTCTGCCGGGGCATTCTTCAAAAATCTGGCAGGATGACCCTCTATCTCATGGACCAGGGTCTCTCATGTTCCAGTCCTATCACCTCCCCTCTCTCACTTCGGTAGCATGGGAAGATGAGAACCCTGGGATCGAGGTTGGGTGACCTTTGATAGCTTGTCTCCCTCTCGTAGCAATAGGATTATTGAGTTCTTCTCTCTTGAGGGATTCATGTTGGAGCCGGAGCTTCTAGATGTCTCGGTTTCCGTGGCAGTTTTGGTGATTTCCATAGGGGGGACGAAAGACTAAGTCTTGACAATTAGCTTCTAAGTGTTTGGCCCAAGGAAGGAAAGCCCTGGCCAAAATCGGACGCGAAAGGCCGCAAGTTGAACTTGCGTAGAGACTTGCGGTGATTGCCAGACGGAATCGCACTTTTCCTCGCAAGTTCACTCCAGTCGCAAAATCCCATTTCAAGACTACAGGCTACATAAATATCCTGTATTTCATTGGATAATAGTTTACTATAACAACGTTAAAGAATGAGCGTCACTCAGCTTGCGTTGACTTGCGTCGGGAGCGGGCGCAGAAAAGAATGCCTATTCTTTCGTGCGTCCTGGTTGGGAGGTCAAACGGTGAAAATTTTATGTCCACTTGCGTTCAAATTTGATCTCGACAAAAGTGAGCGCAAGTTATTGCAAGTCAACGCGCGAGTCCGTTTGGGCGGGGCTTAATGCTAGGGCAGTCCTACTTTATACTTCTACCGGATTACAATCCTTTGTTTATTTGTCCTACCTCGACAATAGAAAACACAAATCTCTCAGCTGTGGACCTATCAGGCATTCCCTTCAAATAGTTCAAAATCTGAACTCTGTCATTTTTGTACAACTCGGAAAATCTTTCCACTAGTTTGAAAGAGCGCGATTGATATGGCACCAGTCCGTCAACGTAAGGTTTCGTCACAAGACGAACGGGTTCGGGTTCGGGTTCCGTTGCAGTACCCAAGAGCTTCTTCTGTAACCTGGAAATTGATAAAAATTACAAAGCTGGCCTTATATGAAAAAAAAAATTATCGTGGTGCAATAGTCATGGTGTAAATTCAATACACCACTGTCATTACACCATGGCTTCGACTGATTCAAAGTTTGACCATTTTTGTTTGCAGTGTATTCAATTTGAATAAAAAAATGTTAACGCACTCATTGCTCGTGAATTATCGGGATTTACCTGCACTCGTTCACTAACCATGAACTCGAAATTTTCAATACCGCACTCGGCGGTCTAGTGCGGTATTGAAATTTCTCGTCAGTCATTGTTAGTGGACTCGTGCAGGTAAATCCCGATAATTCACTCGCTGAGTGCGTTAACCTGTAAATATTTTCAAAGTTTATGTTACAAGAACACAACCCCACCCTGGGTGGGGGAAACTCCCATATAAAAAGAGCCTGAACCCCTTGCATACGGTGGCTGCGCCCGCTGTACGAGCGGCAGTCAAAACTAAGCTGTCCTAAAAGCTGTCCTACCGAAACGACACGATAATATTATAGCCTTTTTCTTTGCAGCTAACAAAGTTTATTTTGCAAAAACACGATCCCACCCAACACCTTTGACGCATTCCCTGGGTGGGGAGAAACTTGTCGTACCTTTTAAAAGGAATAACAAGGCAGTTTTGGTCTCTCTTAGGGTGTCCGCCTCAAAAGTTCCAAACGGAAGCCTTTGTAGTCGATTTACAGGTTAACGCACTCAGCGAGTGAATTATCGGGATTTACCTGCACGAGTTCACTAACAATGAACGAGAAATGTCAATACCGCACGAGGCCGCCGAGTGCGGTATTGAAAATTTCGAGTTCATTGTTAGTGAAGGAGTGCAGGTGAATCCCGATAATTCACGAGCAATGAGTGCGTTAACATTTTTATTATTCAAATTGAATACACTGCGGGCAAAAATCGTTTAACTTTGAGTCAGCCGAAGCCATGGTGTAATGACAGTGGTGTATAGAATTTACACCACGGCTATTACACCACGATAATGACGTCAAGGCGGTTGTTTCGTCATAACCCAGTGTCACGTGGCACAAATCAACCAATCAGAAAATCGGAATTCGTACAGTGTATGAAATTTGAATAATAAAATGTGTTATTTTAGAATTGGTACATCTTAGGGGTGAGAAACAAATGTTAAAGCCACGACCAAAAACAGGATCTTGGTACTTCTTAGGTTGTTTTGTTTTAGAATTACTGAAGAACACCCCGTCCTTTTTACATGGAGATCCACTCAGGATGCTTTTATTCTCACGGTGTATACATCTAAATATCTACGTCGATTATGTTCAACAGCCCCATACCCCCCACTGTTTAAATTTAAAAGAAAAATAGTCCGTTTACCTTCCATGTAGTTCGGAGTTTTCTCTCTTTAGTTCAAGAGTTTCTTTAGTCAACTCTTTGATCTGGCATTCCCTGGCTACAAGTTCATTCTTAGCGTGTGTTAACCTCGATTCACAAAGAAAGATAGATAAGATTGCATGTATTTTGCTTGGCAAAATGTTCCATTACATTTCGAGTTAAAAGTTACATTGCAACACATTTAGTGATGCTGAGTAATGGTTTTCTCAGTGCTTGACAACGTTGTCGGACAACGTATAGAAATTAAAGAAACAAGGCAGTAAAATTCTTAATGATAATCGATCTTTTTTGTCTGACAAGTATATTTCACAGACGAAAGCAAGGCTGATTGAACATTTTGAATGACAGAATATATATTTCCATACTGTTAAATCAGCCTTGACAAGACAAGACCAGACAAGACAACTTTATTTAACCAGGGAAGCCCAATCTGTTACATTCCACTTTAACTTTGTCCATTGTTACATTAACACTTTAACTTATAAGATCCTCTGCAGCGAGAGGATCCGATACTTCTATTTCATCACGCTGGTCCTTGCAAAATTAACATTTAACCTCGTTTCCAAGTCTAGCAACGCGAACGAGGCTAATTCTATCCGCACTTGCTCAAGCTTCTAAGTTGCTAAGCAACTTATCGTGCACCAGCGTGACATGCATCTTTCAGCGTCACCGCTATATGAATCACTTCAAATGATTTTTGTTATGTATTTAGATATCTCATTTTCATCATACACTTACTTTTTCCTCAATTCGATGATTTCTTGATAGTCTCCTTGCTGATTTTCTTTCAACTGTCGGCGTAACCCCCTCATCTCATCTTCTGCGTCAGCTAATCTAACAAAATTCAATCAACGGAAGGGTCAGAGAACTTAAAGCTATGCATAATACAATATTTACAACACATTTCCATGTGTTAAGAAAAATTCTTTGAACCAAGTAACGTTCAAGTCAATAATCGTATTTTTATCAATTTTTCAACAAACCAAATTATTTATGTTTAAGTTAGTTACAATTTACCGTCTGGTTTGCTCTATTTATCGTTACCCCTTAGTGAGTTAGTTTTGTCCGACACACAGTTTCGTGGTAATTTATGTAGTAATGATATGATATGTTTTATAACAAACAAGAAAAAAGTGTCCAGCACATGTAAAATTTGCTTTTTAGTGCTTTATATCACACAAGCTCCATGTATAAAAGACATTTCCGATGGATACTTACTTGATTTTTAATTCGGCCGCTTCCACTTTGGAGGCGCTTAAATCTTCACCCATTTTCTTCACAATCAGTTCGTATTTTTCCTTTATGACTTCTGCATCTTCCTTGTTGATTCTTGCCGTGAGGAACCCATTGCAAAGCCATGGCAAAAGTCGTTTCTTCAGCGCTTCGCTCCCGCCGTAAATCCCCCCTTCGGAAGAACACAATTCCAAAAGGTGAAACAGCTGCCCTTGCAGTTTAGCATGTATCTCAATAAGCTCGCAACAAAATGCGGTGTTTTCTTCGCAGTTGTTCCGATAGCTCGCGTCGAAAAAGTTGTTAAATGTTCGTGCAAAGATTTAAATTCCCCAGTCGCGATCAAGCGACTAAGAAACCCTACAAATGTTGAGCTTGTCATCGTAAACAAGCGAGAGTGACTGATAATTCTGTTCAGAAAATTGGACGCGGTGTTAATGAACTCTGTAAGCGATCTTATTCACGGAGATTTTGTTACAGCGAACGAATCACGCATTCTTTTCCGAGGTGAAAATGTGTCTTTGTTTCCTACTTCCCTGTTTAGAACTGGCTTAGCTGTAAGCGTCGTTTTTTTTCCGAACAATTCGCATTTTCGTCACAAAAGCTTCAACAGGTGAATACAGACTTGGTCATAAAATTACGCTCTATAGAGATCTGTCATTGCTTGTCTTCAACAGAGGGCTTCATATGGACCCACATATACCATGAGATATTCAATGGCGAGCCAGATAATTAATTCTCTAAAACCGACATATTTATTCTTGCACATGCTAAGCAGGCGCTCAAACACCTGCCAATCTAACGGATAGTTTGTTGAGTAAAGACATGAAGGAATATTTAATTCAACAAAAGCTAACAAGCTGCGCCTGATCTTCGTTAACACCGTCATACAAAGAAACTAAATTTGTTTTTTTTCGAAACTTAAAAAGAAATAAAATGAGTTAACACCAATATCTTCGAACAAAGAGAAACGCAGTTTTCGTAACTAAACAGCAAATATTTACCAGAATAGAGGGTCTCAATGCCGTTAACTGTTTAGCGCATAATGGTGTTTTTTTTAATTTTGCTATCGTAACCAACCGTATAAACCACAAAATCTGAACTGACTAACGTATAAAACTCCATGATTGACTTTGAAGTGTATCGGTACTTAACAGCCAAAGGTTGCTGACTTTCCACAGCTAATAGAAAGAAATTTTAGGATACAAATGGAAATTTTGGTTCTGTCCTGGTGTACGGGTTCACAAGGGAATAACCATTGTTCTTTCTTTGTTTAGGAGTCATTGGTTAGCTGTTGTGTATTGTTTGGTCCTTTGTAGCGGCTCTTGTGAACCGGTACACGAGGACAGAACCGAAAATTTAGTTTACTTTGAGCTCGTCTGACACTTCAGTCTGGAAACCCCCATCATATTTCGTCCGTGTCGTGTCTCCTGTTGGACGGTGTGACCCTTGATTTGGTCCTATTTGTAACATGTTCTGAGCCTGTGGTCCGCCTGCTGTTCCATGTAGGTTTCTCTCTTCACTTCCTTGCAAACCTAAAAGCCATCAGCGCTGTGAAGTGACACCCTTTCTTACGTTATTAGGTTATTACGTCCACTTTTTTCTGTCCCGGTGAAACCCCCATACATGTCATACATTTTTTTAAACAACAACAATAACAATTTAACAATTTAAAGAAGACCATGTACAGCTCGCATATAGCGTAAAGCGAGTTGTAGAGGGAGAAAAAAGAAAAAGAAGAAAATAAGCCAATTTCTAAGCTTCAAATAACAGACTATGAACAATGACAGGAATAAACTACAAAATACATTTTTTTATTAGAATATAAAACCCTGTTAATGCGGCCAACCCGTTACTTCAGCCAACTGCCACATTGGCTCGATTTACGCCGCTCTCTCGTGTCTGGTCTACCCTCCGCGGGCTCCTTTCCCGAACAGCGGCTGGTAATCGAGCCTAACTACCATATTCTGAAACCCGAAACTGCATACACCTAATTCCAAAATGGCCGCCATTTTAGTATTCTTTTATTTACTTGCAAATTAGCCCTTGTTGCTTCGTTTAATTTGCAAGTAAACAAAAGAATACAAGAAATGTTGGCCATTTGGGAATAAGGTGTATAATCCGGGTCTTTCTGCAGGTACCCGAAAGCTTTGTATTCTTGGTAACTTCGGGAATTAGTCTTTATTTGGAGTTGTTTTGTTTCCTGTATTTTATTTCTTTTGTTTTACCTAAGCTTACGTAATCTGTGCTCCGGTACTCACAGAAGGAACCTACAATCATTTATAATCTGTTTATAACTTTACCCGGTTGATACCAAAGATAGTCCAAGCTCCTTTTGGAACCGTCAATATGATTTTGCGTAACAATATGTATGGGAATATAACGATCATACAGAATAGTTCAAAATAAGAGGAAAAAATTGTAAAATCGACTTACCTGTTTTGTTGTGTGTATAACTTGTGTTTTATGGCGTTCTGAGGCGTTTGAGAACGATTCTAGCGAGTTTTAGCTAAACACCGATGTTAAAGGCATTGTGAAGGGCTTTTGTTGCTGTTCTTATCAATAACTGGATGATAAAAAAAGAAGCTTCTTCTAAAAAATATACCCCAATTCAAGACTAAAGTGCATAAACCGTTCACTATTTATGGCCAAAATGGCCAAAATCGAAACCCATTTTTGACCAAAACGGCTCAAACCCGGCAACCCACATAGCCCATATCACCCGGGGAAAATTGCTTGGAGCTGAAATCTTTTTGCCAACGAAGTCGACTACAGGAACAAATTACCACAGAAATTTAGCAGCACTTCTAGTGTTCAGTGTGCCTTTTTTGCTATGCATTAACGATATTACAACGGCCTTGAAAACGCGCATAGGGGGTCCTCAGCGAATACTAATGGTGCAATAGGCAGGTAGGTGGCCCTCCCAGTCCGGAGCTCATGCCGGTTTTGGTTCTGCCCTCGTGTACCGGTTCACAAAAGCCGATACAAAGGACCAAACAAAACAGCTAACCAACGACTCCTAAACAAAGAAAGAACAATGGTTATTCTCTTGTGAACCCGTACACCAGGACAGAACCCCGGTTTCTGTAGCATGAAGCGAACAGTAGTATTTCATTTAATATTCTATTACTTAACAACTTTACCTTTTCTTGTATGTAGACTATATATAAGCTAGCAAAAACACATAAGAAAGTGGACATTATTGCATGCGAGGTTAGACCCGTGAAAAGAATTGCTGATTTGGTGCATGACCTTATTAAAGAAGTCGTGGAAAGTCAGTGCAGTTTC
>JAHPZR010014228.1:0-12500 GCA_019787425.1 Platygyra sinensis
GCAGGGCTCGAAAAAACCCCCGTCCGGTCGTCCGTGGACAAGTAGATTTTCCTTTCGGGGCAAGTAACTTTCACTCCTTCCATTGCCCAATGGGCAAGGACCCAGGCAAGCCGTTCACTGACTAAATTTTTGATAACGATTTTGAGAAGACAAAGGTATTATATAAGCTTTAGGCCCACGGGTAAATCACTGTTTAGATGAAAGTTTGACGAAAAGGTCAATGTATAGCGTTGGTTTTGTTGATTGCCGTGGCGGCGCGCTCTTGGCCTCGGAGTGGTTGCCTAGGCACGTGATCAAAATCTTTCCCTGATCAAATTTCGTTTTCCAGGATAAAAATAGCCGCCCGTCGGTGGGACGACAACCGCCCGGTTTATTGTCTTAATTCCTAGCAATTTTCTGCGAGAATGTTTCGGTTTCCTCTTACAACTTAACTCAACAGCGATATATTACTTAAACACTGTAGAAATTGTACGCGAAAACTGAGAAAGTCGCATATATTCTACCGCGGGAATAACGAAGGCCAGCTTTTTTGATACTAAGAGCCAGGTAAATCTCTGTTCTCAGCGTAAACATGCAAGTGTTATTTATTATTGAAAAAGAAATGGATAAGTAAAGTCACCAAAATACTTTCAGAGTTCCTGGAAGATGACTTACAATAGGTTGTTTCTTTCAAACGAAGACGTTTTCCCTCGATTGAAACTATTTTCATTCAACAAACGTGAAAAAATGTGCTCTCGCTCGCGCGGCTTTTCAAGATATTCTGCATAGTGTCAACTGAGGTGGGAAAGCGATTCTGTTATTATTTATCACGCTATCCCTTGACCACATGATTTTGGTCGAGCTACAGGAAAATGCAGTTTAACGCTTAATGGAGTCGAACACAACCTTCGTCTAATTGAACGAATTGACTCATGGCTATATAATGTTGAAGACACCCAGCGTGTTATACAAGAACTAAGAAATAAGTACACGCACGAACAACAACAACTGCGCAAACTTTGTTGCTTCAACTGTGAGGCACTGGCAAAAGATGCTGTGGGACAAAATTTAATTCCTGATGACATTTTTGTATCACGTTCGAAAATTCCAGGGAAAGATGAATTTGACGCCATAAAAACATCTGGTGATGGTAACTGCCTCTATCGCTCTGCTTCCCTGATACTTGTTGGGAACGAAGATCTCCATCTGTTGTCAAGGCTTCTTACTGCAATCGAGCTGTTTTTACACGGATCTTACTACGCAAGGCATCCAAAATTTCTCTCTGGTATGAAATCACCCTCTGCTGATGTTCCAGAAGATATCATGTTTACACTGTGCCTCTCTGACACTGAAATGAAGATGTGGGAAAGCACAAAATGTAGAGAAGATGCTATTAAAAGGGAAGCAGCAACAGGCTGTAGAGTATCAAAGTGGAGTGTTATGGTACACCTGATGGCACTTACAAACGTGATAGGAAGATCAATTTTTTCAGCATTTCCCAAAGATTGCTCCAAAACAAGGCCATTTTTCCATGACGAAATCATCCCCCGGGAATGTTCTTTTCATGCCGATCCAGCAGTTATACTCTGGTCAAGGGATGGGAGCCCTAACACTCACCCAGCGGGTTAGTATCAGCCTAATCACTTTATTCCTCTTGTCGAACACCGGTCATGCTAAGCCGATTCAGAAGCAAGTACGTCATCGTCACCGTCAGATAACAAGAAACTTCACAAGGATGAAGTGAACAAAAAGCCCAAAAGGAACATTAGTGATTTTTTCGGTGGCTCAGTGCCTAAAAAGCCTTGCCAAGAACCAATGGGAAGTTCAACAGAGCCCAAGTTTGGAAATTGTGACAAACAGTCCTTTGTAAAAAGCAACCTCTCAACAGCCACACCCAGCAAAAGCCAGCCCCTGAATGGTGACCTGTCTCAAAGCCTACCTGAAAGAACTCTTCCCAAAGAAGAAAATACACAAAGAACCACAGAAAAGAATTCCGAAAAAAAGAGGAAAGAGAGTTCAAAGGGCACTGGAAGGAAACGTATCCCTGGCTTGAACATGATGCTTCTATGTATTGCATGGTTTGCCGAAAATATCCAAAACTGGCAGACATTACAAGCCCCCTTTACAGAGGTACTGGTGGCACTGGCAAGTACAGACTTGAAACTCTGAAGTCCCACAATGGATCAGCAAACCACCTTAAGTGTGTCAACAGAAGTCAAATGGATCAAGGAAAAGCTGATGAGCCACTCCCCAAACTATTTAAAGCTGCTTTCAGTAAATGCGATCAAGAAACGGAAGCCAGATTGCACAATCTGTTTAGTACTGCCGTCTATATTGCCAGTGAGAACTTGGCCTTCAGCAAGTTCAAAGGACTCTGCGATTTGCAGGAAAAGAATGGTCTTGATTTTGGAAGCCAGTACAAGAACAATAAGGCATGCAGGGACTTTGTGGAAAACATCGCAGTTGTCGAGAAGGAGCGATCCCAGGAGGAAATTGAAAATGCTAGATTATTGTGTGTTTTGGCAGATGGCTCGACTGACAAGAGTATCACCGAGCAGGAGTCGGTTTATGTTCGCTGTACACGATCCAACGGGCGCCTCTCCACTCACTTCGCAGACCTTGTTCCTGTTACATCTGCTGATGCCCCTGGGGTCACTGCTGCTATTCAGAAAGGTCTTCAAACTTTAAGTATAGATGAAACTGTCTTGAAAAAATTGGCCTACTGTAACTTTGATCGACCTAGTGTTATAATGGGGAAGAAAAGTGGTGTTGCAAAACAGCTTCAAGATATAGCCCAGCATCCAGTTTGCATCATATACTGTGTTGCACACAATCTGGAGTTGGCGGTGCTAGATGCAATAAAGCAAACGCCCTATTTGGCCATATTTGAAGAAACTGTAAAGGCAGTATTTAAATTCTACTTCTACTCTCCAAAACGTCGCCGTGAAGTTAATGAAATTGCAGCTATTCTTGACCAAGATCACGTTTACTACAGTGGATTACAGAAGACAAGGTGGGTAGCCAGCCAATTTAGGGCAATTAACGCTTTAGAAAGGCACTTCTTGACAACCATCACACATCTGCAACATAAATCACAGACCAACGGAGATGACGGAGCAAAGGCCAAGGAATTCTTCTAAATCTGCAGAGCAAAAAGTTTGTAAAATTCCTGTACTTTCTGCTTGACGTAATGAAAGTGTTGTCAGACTTAAGCAAGTCCTTCCAGAGAGACGAGTTCTGTATAACTGATCTCCTTGTGCACCTGGAAGCTGGTATTTCTCAGCTGGATGTTTTAAAGCTTCAAAGAGGTCCAAAGTATCAAGCTTTTGAGAAGAGGTACAATGGGCAAACTGGGGTACTCAAGAGTGGAGTCAAAAACAACCACGAACTGAAGCTGTCAAAACCAGGTACTACGGTGGAGGATGGCTTTCCTTCTTTTATCTCAAAAGTGATAGCCTACATCAACCAGCCGTTCTCAAGCCTTCGTAAGGAGCCGTACAGTTACTTCACAGTCTTTGATCCTAAGGAGATGCCTGAAGATCAAGCAGACCTAGCTACCTATCGCAATATTTAAAGAAGTCCGTTCTCTGGTAGATTACTTTCACCATTTCTTCTCAGATGATGAGAAACAAAGGATCATTGAGCAATGGCCCATTCTACGACAACAACTTGCAAGGCAGAAGATGCACAAGACCCTGAATGTCTTCTCCAATATACTAATGTCACCTCCCAATGATGTCAAAGATTGCCTTGTATTGATTGATCTTCTTATCACTCTGTCACCGAGCACAGCAAAGTGTGAGCGTGGATTGTCAACCATAAATCAGTTGAAAATTCAATGCACACATTGATGAATCAAGATACCTTGACGGCCTTAGTGAGAGTCCGATCTTCAAATCTCAATGCGACCAACTTTTGTCCTACTCCTGCAATTCAACACTGGATGAGTGGAGCAAAAACCAAGAGACACGTGGACCTTTAAGAGTGTGTCCATGAGAAAACCAGGCAGAGCCAGGCAGGAGGTGATACAGCTCAAATCACCGATTTTGCTCAAACTTGGCATAAATGTTGGGTTTGGTGAGTAAATGATTATGGCAAGAACTTAGGTTAAAATACTTTATTCTCTTCAAGTTAGGGGTACCTCCTCCAAAAATGGCCCTTTTTCACTAATTTATGCATATTTAATTAGCTGTCTTTGATTTAGTATTTCTACAACAAGAAAAGCCATGTGAAAATGAAATCCACTGGATCATGTTCTACTATTATTAGTCTCAAAGCACAGATATTCATTTAAACCAGACATTTTGATTTCTCTCCACGGCTCCATCTTAAGTAAGGTGCATATTTTATAGTGTTGTGAATAGCCTTTAATTAATGGCAAATATCTGCACTGGGCAACAGCAAATACTCGTTATTCTAACATGGACAGTGAAAGCAATCACTATAGTTCTCAAAAAAGCCATAAAATGTTTGGGGACCTCAACAATTTTTCTGTACTAGCATACTGCTTACATAGGAATTCACGATTTTTGGCCGTTTAATGAACATTGACTAAAACACGGAAATTATTTTTCTGTGTTACCCTAACTCGAAATCAACAAGAAATACCTACCTAGGTGTTTTCCTATCAATATCCAGTATCAATTCACTGAAAAGAAGCACTTGACACATTTCTGTCAAATATTTTCAGAGCTACTACTCACGGTTATCGATAAAACGCGACAGATGAAGATTCAACGTATAAGTTACTTCAACATAGGTTTTCAGACGTAAATTAGAGTGGGAACATGAAATAACTACTACATACATGTCACTTAGATGCAATTTTTGCACTCTCGCTGATTCTTGGACCGCGAAATGTCCAGTTTTGTGTCATCTGTTTCGTTGCTTCGACCCGAGGTTTAAAGAGAATGTCCTTTGCCTTCCCGCTTTCGTCATCAGAGATATCAACATTTATCGAAACAGCTACTCATAAGGCCGTGTAAAATCCAGGAAGAGCTATCACTGTTGTAAGTGTTATAGGATACAGATTTCTTACAAAACCACCACAAACCATAATTTCCGCCATCTTTGTTGATATTAAGCGGTACAATTTGTGTCACTATACATGACGTAGTTACCGGATTAAAAGGAGGTAACCGCTGACTTTTCAACATCCAAGTTCATAATGGCGGAGTGTTGTGTGATGGAATTTAAAAAGCAATCTGAATGTTCAGGTGCTGAATGTTAAAGTGATCACTCTCCCTGGATTTCAAATGACCTTTTGAGTACCGTTTCGGCAGCTGTTGATACCTCTGATGATGAAGGCGGGATGGCAATGGTATTCGGGTCGAAGCAACGGAACAGATGGCACAAAACTGCATGGACATTTGGCAATCCAAGAATCGAAGAGAGCGCAAAATCGCGTCCAAGTGACATGTACAATCACTGTATGTAGTACTTATTTCTTGTTTCAATTTTATTTTACGCCTGAAAACCCAAGTTGAGGGAACTTAAGCATTGAATCTTCTTCTGCCTCAATTTTTCGATATCGAGAGAATGTCACAAAATACTTCTGAAAATATAGGACAGAAATGTCTCAAGTGTTCCTTTTCGCCGAATTTATACTGGATATTGATAGGGAAATACTTAGATAGATATTTCTTGTTAATTTCGGTTAGGTTAAGACAGAAAAATGGCTTTTGTGTATTAGTGAATGTTCATAAAGTGGCCAAAAAGGCGTGAAGTCCTATTTAAACAGTATGCCAGCACAGAAAAAATATTGAGGTCCCCAAACATTTTATGGCTTTTTTGAGAACTTTAGTGATTGCTTTCACTATCCATGTTAGAATAATGCGTATTTGCCGTTGCCCAGTGCAGATATTTGCCATTAATTAAAGGCTATTCACAACACTACAAAATATGCACCTTACTTAGGATGGAGCCGCAAAGAGAAATCAAATTGTCTGGTTCAAATGAATATCTGTAATTTGAGACTAATAATAGTAGAACATGATCCTGTGGATTTCATTTTCACATGACCTTTCTTGTTGTAGAAATGCTAAATCAAAGAGAGCTAATTAAATATGCATAAATTAGTGACAAAGGGCCATTTTTTTAGGGGGTGCCCCTAACTTGAAGGGAATATAATATTTTAATCTAAGCTTTTCCCATAATCATTTACTCACCAAACCCAACATTTATGCCAAGTTTGAGCAAAATCGGTGATTTGAGCTGTATCACCTCCTGCCTGGTTTTCTCATGGACACACTCTTAAGCATGCAAAGTGACCATCACTATGAAATTGTTATTAAGGTAACAGGTCACATAATGACGTCATTGCATCATAACAGATTTGCTCTTGTTCAAAAGATTGAGTTTTTTACTTTGCTTTATAACTGTAAGCTGATTCAAAGTAGGCCTTTTCGTAAAATGCCAAGTACATCAGTATAATCTGATACTCCTCATTTTTCTTCGAGGTTATAGAGAATTATTGAACAAAAGCATAAGGGTGTCAAGGCGTATGAAAGCAGTCAGTCAAAAAAGCTCAGTGACATTGTATTGGGAAAGCTGATAATTATGATAGAGTATCTGACAATGTAAGGTACACACTACTTCAATGTGATTATAACTGTTACAGTGTTCATCCATATTAATTATTACAAACCGTACAACTTCATAAAAAGCGGAATGATGAGGTTAAAAGTTGTAAACATGAAAGTGATCAGCACTATAAGAGGACTACATTCAACATGGTTTTATTACATTAAAATCCATTCTTAGGTCATGAATTATTAATGAGTTTGAAAACTTGGGAAAGCAGGAAGTGCCCTGGGCAAGCAAAACTTAAGGGTTACTTGCCCAACGGGCAAGGTGGAATTCAACTATTTTTTCGAGCCCTGTTAGGTGTAATTTTGTTAAGTCATAAGTAAACGCAGACCACATAAAAAACATGGACCAGTTAAAAGAAAAATGAAATCGGTACATCAAAGAAAGAATGAAAATACATCAATGAGTGAAGAAGCAAAACTTGGCCACAAAGATGAAGCTATAGCTATCATATCAAGCGGGCAAAAAATTCAAGTAAAGAGTAAAGGAAGGTTCTGTAATAATTTGGGAACTCAACAGCAATTACACGAATGGTGACAGAGACTCTTCCAATGAGTCTGATAATTACCGGTATCAATGAATTGTTACACTCACTGAGGGAAATTGAAATATCCATGCAGAGTTATTGTGCCATACTTTCTTTTGTTTGTTTTCTTTGCCCAGCCATCTTACTTTGTTTTTGCATTCATATCCATTTTCATCTTCCTCATTTCACCAAACCAGCCTCGTGAAAAACCAAGCTAAAGAGAAATTCTCTCTCCACCCTCGGTGCACCTTGAGAGAATTGCAAAACACAACGGTTTCTTGGAGATTTGTGCGTAAAATTTCACCAGGAGATTAATGGTAGTAAATTTTTCCTGTACTGATTGGCTCAGTTATCTTAGAACCCAGTTGAATCTGTGGGTGGAGTTTGTTTGTGAAGCAAAAGATTTTTCTTAGCACAGTTTTGCTGAATAGTTTTTTTTGCTTTAAGCAGACACTTTAAAAGAGTTATATCTCAAAGGGAATTTGCTCGATTGCCCTGAAATTTCAATAGCATATAGTATACCATATAAACTACAAAAATCTCTGTGAATTCTTAGTAAATGAAATACTTTCTCCAAGAGTGATTTTTGTGCGATCGCTCCACATTTTTTAGGCCTACTCCAAAACTGTTCTGTAACTTTTTCTGCAATCGAATAAGGACGATAGGGCAAAACTTAGTCATTTTTTTTTAGCGCTTTGGGTCCTGAAACCAAGGAAAAAATTAAATTGGCAAAAAACAAATTTGTTTTAACTTGTAGCTTTTGAAAGGTGTTTTGGTTGCTTGCATTTAGTAGTTGTGAAAAATTTGACAATTCATTTTAGGTCAAATTTCTTGGTATAGTGTGATAGCCATCTCTATAAGCTTCAATTTGATATGGGGGTTTAGCTATTAGGGACCTTAAGCATCGACAACGAAATGGCACGACGACGACGACGGGCGGAAGTAAAATTTTCCCGTGCATGGGTTCTGCGCATGTGCGATGTTGTCAAAACGTTGTCTAGCCTTCGTCGACAACTGAATCTCAGCAGATTTTCGTTCTGGTGAAAACGTAAGTAAATAACTAAACTATTACATGCTGATAAACATCCATCTCCACCTTCTGTTGTAATGATTGTTTTTTGTATTATTTGCGGACCAGTGGAAGTCAAAAGTTTAACAGTTTAGCGAATTTCAACAAACTAAAATGGCTTTTCTTTCAGAAGGATCCGAAACCATGGCCGGGGAGCAAGAACCAGTTTAGCGAACCTATGGATCATGTCCCCATATCTGCATGGGAATGAAAGCCGCTTCAACAGCATGCAGAGACCTTCTAGTCCATCACAAACAGAGCGCTGACTACAAATAATTATGTCAGGGATTTGCAAAACTTCCTTCAGAATTCGTATATCTCGTTTTCCAAAACGAAACTCCATCGAGCTCTTCCAGGTCAAAAACGCGTACGAATCATACGGATAGTGGAGGTTTTCGATGCAAAGAGGTCGTACAGAACAACAAATTCATCATCATCGATAAAGCCATCGTTGTGATTAATTAGAAGCAGCTTTCGGACGTTAGGCCATAGCGAGAGCAACTAGTCCGAGAACCAAAGCTCGTCGTCTCCTCAAAACTAAGAACGAAACGCTCGACCCAATCCTCCTTGGGTTGCGAACGTCGTCGTCGTGCATTTCGTTGTCGATGCTTAAGGTCCCTATTATGTCAATCTGAGCGAAAGTAAAGAGTGATCATCCCAGTAAAATATAACTTCACATCTTGACTCTGAGCACGAGCTCGAGCAAAATGACTTGAAGTCTGTTAATCGCAGACTTCCGGTGTTGGACCTACCCATACTTTTGGCCTCTGAGAACCATCCTCGGAGACCCAGGGTCAGTTAGTGGGGATGGGAAAAGTCAAAACGGACGAGAAAATAATTCGGGCGAAGAAAAGTCAAGCTCTTCTTCTCGTTCTTGACTTTTCTTCACCCGAATGTTTTTCCGTTGTCCGTTTTGACTTTTCCCGTCCCCACTAACTGCTGTCTGAGACTGTCAGACAGATATGTCAGACACTAGTCAGACACTATAATTAACTGCGCCTGCGTAGCTAGTGCCAGTCCCAAAACTCACGTTAAAATAAAAACCAGGTAACCGTGACTTGGTGTAACTACCCGGACCATTGGTGCTCGAAAAAATCACTCAGACCCGACGAGTTATTACTATTTCCTGGTATTTAAGTACTGTTTTACAGAAGCAAAAGGACTATTCAGGAAATTGTGTAAGTATACGATTTAATTTTGAAGTTAACTACAGAATGCAGGGCCACTTTGGACCACCTGTTTTGCATGTGTCAAAATCTTTTGAAGAACGAAGCATAATACAATAGGCACCTTTGTGAATCAATGAGATGTAAATAAGTGGCGCTTTATTCAGTAGTTTAGCCAATTTTTTTTCAATTTGCAACAAACGTTGAGTTGCCCGCAAGAAAAATTCACGTGTATTTTGTATCTTCACTTTATATGTAGCTCTACTTGTAATTGTATGATATGGCGAAAAAAGTTCTTGTGCGTAACATACCAGCATTGCAACTTCCAGTATTTGTCAGTCGCCATCTTTGTGTTGCAAGTTCCAAGCAAGAGGCCATTGAATTAAATGTAAGCACTCCTGTGCACCCCCTACCCCTTTACCTCACCCCCCCCCCCTCCCCCTATGATGAGAAACAAGGGAGTTCCTCAGGGTAAGGGCAAGAAAATACAGGAATTGTAAAGGGAAATGAGCACAAAAAATTGGAATTCTTCAGTGATTATTCTGTAGGGGTTAGTCAAATTTCTTATGGCTTTCTTTAGTGGTCGTCATTTTTAATGCATTCCTTTTGGGTTAAAGGGATACAGTCAGCTGGTACACATGAGCATTAGATACCATTTCATAGCTAATTTGCATATCAAATAGACATGATCCATACTAGTTTTAACGAAATATGATAAAAGCATCATAGGATATTGAGCTAAAACACACTCAAAAACAGATCCTGCAGTAAATGATTGAAAATCAAGTTAAACACTGCGAAGATTGAGGCGGAATTCTAGATGTTCTTTGATTTCAGGGTGGGTTGATTGTTTTCAAAGGGAGAAAACTAGTGTCCAGGTCAGCATGGTCCCAAGACTGACTGTGTCCATTGAAGATGTTTTTAAAGTTTCTTTAATGGTAAGAATGAAAGACTCAAAAGTCCAGTCCTCAAAAGGTTTCAACAGAGGGGGAGGGGAAGTATTATCTTTTTTGGCTTGCTTGTTTTTGTTTAAGTCGCACGTCTTATCAATTATGGTTGTCACTAAGAAAAGATTGATGTCTACTTCAAAGAAATGGCTGACATGGCAAAAGAACTTAGCCGTAGAAGTTCAGGACATCTAGATGCAACTTCATTTACATGAAAGCCCCCCTTTAATAACAAGGATGAGTTTCTCTTTTCCTAAAACCAAGATCCTCTCAGCTTTCTCCTGACAACAGAGACCAAGGTATCCCTCTGAATCAGCTCTACATCATTGTATAAATACCTGCCAAAAACCACAACTTCAGTTTTTTAACAGCACTTTTATTGTCATTCATGGCAATAAATTGTAGTTGTGTTTTTAGTATATTTTAGTATAAGTCATGTCCATATTGTGTTTTAATCTCTTCTTTACTGAAAGTACTTCGACTCTGGTCTCAACTTTTAACTACTACATTTCAGTATTACAGTAATTTTCCTTTTTGTTCTACTCTTATACAGTGTAGGTGTTTGTCCACTCGGCAGTGTGCACATGCTCAGCGACCTAGGGACAAAACATACACAGATATTAGAAACAGCTGCAGCTACATGCCAAACCTCTCCCTATAGATGCATATATGTGACACATATATCTCTATATGTTTGTCCCAGAAAAAAAACACGGAGTTTATATAACTTCTACATGTACCATTGCAATAATGACACCTTGATATTTAATACAGACACCTAGCTCTGCTACTTTTATTCCTGTAACTCAGTAATTCCCAGAAGTAATAAAAATATAATTTCTGCATCACAATTCCAAAATGTCTTCAAGCAGAGAGTTGACACTATTTAAGAAAGAAAATCATCAACAAAAGTGATATTGTCTCAATTCAAGAGGTTTCAATGTACATGCACTGATTTTAATGAAATTTGTTACCGCTGCATTACATGAAGTACTAAGTAAAAAACTTAGGAACCCGGATTTTGAACACATGGTTTTTTGGAGCACATGGTTTTTTGGTGTAGAGAATCTTTGGCTATGTAAACAGCTGTCTGGACTCTTGTGGAATAAATTATGGCAAAACAAATACAAATGTTGTTGAGTTAAAGTATCGGCAACATTTGTCTGGTCCTTGGAACCCGGATAAAACGAGCGAATCGAAGAAGTGTTGTGGAAATTGGTATGGGTGCGACCGAAGCGATCGGCGATGGTGGACGCCCTTTGGATTCAGCTCATGCAACCCAAACAGTGAGTACGAAAATTATGAGTTTAAAACACAAGCGTGCTGCGGTTAAAAGAAGAATAACTAACACTCTGAAGAAATTAGATTCAACCATTGAACAATACGGACGGAAAGCTATTATTCGTGGTTATGTAAACAATCTGAAAGAATATCTCAACGAAGCGAAAGACCTTAATGATGAACTCGTCTCTGTAATCCCAGAGATCGAACACGAAACCGCATTAGATTGGTACGAGGAACAGCTCGAAAGAGTTCAAGAAGCTTAATTAATGGCTAACGCGCACCTTGACGAAAGAGCAGAGGAAAGTTCTAGTGGATTAAGCTCGGTTAAGTTACGCTTAAGCAAAACTTCTACAACGGCCAGATCCTCCCAAGCAGCCGAAATTCGGGCAAAAATGACCTCGGCGGAAATTAAAGCAAAACAGCTTGCTTTGGAGGAACAGCGAAGAATGGAGGAGTTTGAAAAGCAACTGGAGGTGAAGAGAAAGCTTGAGCTTGTGCAAGACGAAGCTGAAAGACTCAAATTCAAAGCTGAAGAAGGAAGAAAGACTCAGGAAGCTAAGGACGAGGCTGCACGGCTCGCAGCAGAAGCAGCGATCTTTGAAAAGGCACAAAGTGAAGATCATGACCCTGAAGCTCTGCCTAATCGATTGCTTGATTTTGCAGATGAATCTTTGAAGTTTGAAAATTCAAATGCTGTGGTGGGACACTTACCCATAACCCCTAAACCTCTCACTAGTCTTAATTCCCATGAAGCAGAAGTGAATCATGAAACTTTATTGTCAACCAACGTCACTGCAGAAGCTGTCAAATCCTCAACATCACTGCTACAGCCAAAATCAGCTGTCTCATTCAAAATCCCTCAGAGTTCAAGTCCGACAAACCTAAAGAAACATTGCCATCTTATCACTCATGGATTGGAGACTTACAAGCACATCCATCAG
>JAHPZR010014228.1:15000-33751 GCA_019787425.1 Platygyra sinensis
CAACATCAAAGTCACTTCTTGAAAAGTGATTTAGTCTGCATTCGAGCCAAGTGGCCAATCAGGCCTGAGCTTATCCCAGTTTCTGTAGCATGAAGCGACTAGGGATATTTCTACTCCCCCCTGGATGGAATGCTAGTCCATTGCAGGGTTACCCCCCCTTCCAGCATTGAGGTCACTGGTACCCATTTATACACTTGGGTGGAGAGGGGCATCATGAGAGTAAAGTGTTTTGCCCAAGAACACTTTCAAGCGACTTAAAAACCATGGGACTCCAGGCTGGGCGCAATGGATAATGATGGATAATGTTTCATCCGAAACATGTTTTGAATAAAAAAATATGAACTTCAAAAACATCGTATGGTTCATCACTTCGTGCTAACCCTAACTTGAAAATGAAAGAGGGTTTTGATTACCTTTGATGCTTACGTGTCATAAATCTGTACTTTCATGTGACACAGCTGGTTCGCTGCTTAACCTGAAAAGCAATAAAATACGAGTCTTTTTATATCAACAGTGGTGGTGTTGTTTGCTTCAAGACAGTAAACCGACTGAACGAGCTCAAGAACGTAATTTGTTACTCTATCACAACAAATTTGTGAATTCTTTTAAAGGACTACTTTTTTGTAAAAACAAAAATAATAAGAACACCTTAAATATATTTTATCTTCTGGTCCTTCAACTCTTTTCCTCCTTTTTCCTGAAAACAAACAAATGTACAAATACAGTACATATTTTTGGAAACAAATAGCAAAGTATGATTGACACTGACGTTTAATTTTTTTGCAATTTCAAAGCTTTAAATTGAAGAGAATTCCAATTCTAAAACTGTTCGACCTATTTTCACATGCTATTACCTTATATAACACTGAGATTCCAGCTACAACCAGAGCTGCTAGGAGAGTTGCTGATACCACAGGAACAACGACAGCTACAACATTTAACCCTGGAAACGGGAACACACCGTATGCTAAAGGTAACTATAGCTTAAGGTTTATTGAATTCGGCCCCAAATACAAGAACAAATAAATTCAAATAGACAACCAACTCACTTGAAACAGGCAAATATATTCAAAATAGTACGGGATGTGGCGAGGGAAAGAAACGGAACTAGCGCCTCAATTGCTATCTGATATATACACTTAAATAAATACAAGCAAATAAAAATGTGATAAATATGTAAATTAAGCTAGATAGATAACTACTATAAGCGACAAAAGTGTTTGGGGCACTAAGGAAATGATAACATCCTCCAAAAGGCATCTAGCGATAATTCTCTGATACCTCGCCTTTCTTCCCCCTACCCTCTGCCCAATTTAATGTTCTGCGGCTGATGTGAATCGCGTAGTCTTAAAGAAACAAAATGAACATGTGGAGTGAGAGAGGAAAATCTTTTTTCCAGGACTCTCAAATAATAACATTAATGAAAGCACGTAATAACATCTATGAGAGTACGATAATTATGGAAGGAATTTTAAATCGTACCAAAAGTGTCAATTATAATTATGTACTATGCTACCCATACCCTCATGGCATTTTTCAGGTTACTTCTGTAAGCTAGCTCTATCAATAGTCATGGTTCGGTGATCTTGTCCTCACTGTTAAACAGAATGGTGTGACCCGAATTGGACTTTCGGGTCGCTGTTGTGCGAAAGACGGCTAACTTTAACCCAGGATTAAACGTTAACTGAAGTATCCATTTTTCCTTGTTTAAAAATGTTTTTTTAGCCTGCACATTTGGTGTAGTTTGACATTACTACAACTCAAAACTGAAGGGCAAACACTGTAAACAGAAAACCTCAACAAAAAGTCACAAAACTGGAATCAAAATTCTCGCTAATCCTGGGTTAGCTTAATCGGGCTGTGAACAACCCGGCCCACGTGTATAGTTTGCCTTCCAATCATCTCTATGAGGAGTGAGGATGATTATCTTAGCAGAAGAAAATTGAGTGTTATACCTTTTCTATGTGGCTGTTTTCGTTCTTCCTTTTTTTCCACTTTCCTTTGACGGATGTGAAGGCACGTTGGCACAGGATTCTAATTTTCATGGAAGATAGTGTCACTGTAATTTCAGTAACTTATGGAAAGGTCGTCACTGGCATGCAAATAATCGATAAATGATACTGAAGCCGCTGGTCGATTGTTTAAGCAACAGACCACAAGTTTCTGTGATAAACCACTAGGGATGTTGGTAGAACACGAGAAGAATTCAGCCGCAGGCGAGTGATTTACGAATTCTTCGAGTGTTTCAACCAACATCCCAAGTGGTTTATCAGCCTATAAACCATAGAAACTGGTGTTCTATTGTTTTTATAGCAAGCTAGGGCTCGTGGTCTTAACGTTAAACAAACGATTTACGAAAATCTCGCGACGCACACGAATCACTTTTCCAAAAAAGCTCGCTACCATTACCATACGTACTACTTGTAAAAAGTAGACGCGCGGAAGTCAGGTACGAAACATGCTTTAATATGTTTTTTCTACCTTTCTTCGGGGGCACTTCAGTTGTTGATGCAGAGTCATAGAAATAACACAAGACGAAGACGCCATTCCTCAAGCTTGCGTAGAGGACATGGTAAGAACAACAGGCGAAGACGTCACTTTCAGAGTTTGCGTTGTTGAACAGTAACAGTGGACGATGAGGTCACCTTTGAGGCTATAGAGGTCATGCGGTGACGTCATACGTGCTGTTGGGGTCGGTGCTTTCGTGGTTGTGACTCGGCGAACTACAGTTTATATGATGGGAACAATAGGTTAATTTGACAGGGGAATTGTGCAAAACTTTTGAAAGGTTATAACTTCCCAACAAAACTGAAATACTGTAAATAATTACCTTTTGGCTCCAGTAACTATTACAATTTACACTTCTGTGCATTGACTTTTGCCCAACGAAATAACGACAAAATGTACATGAAATAAAAGGCAACTAGGGATTTATAACTGTACCGTCGTGCGTTGTCACGTGGTGACAAGCAACCTATAAGAATTTAGAGGTTCTTTTTTTAGGTTAGTTCATGAAATTACGAACAAAACTGCGGAAGCTAAGTAAACTTATCGGGTTTGTTACCAGCAAAATAACAAGCGCTGAAGCCGGTGTATGAGTCTGTCTTGTCTGATTTGAATATCAAAAGCATCCGACTTGATGATGAGTAGATTCCCTCCTTTGGGGAAGGGTCACCTCCGTAAAACACTCCCAAGACCCCTCCTGTTTCATCCTCTCCATCATAGACACGTAGCTCGTCAGTGAACCTCCCTATTTGCAAGCTAAAGCTTTTAAACAATATGTGTATTTGTTGTGGTGAGTTGACAATGATCTTTCAAGAGCAGTACTGTCCATTCGGATAATGTTTTGGATAGTTTGGTGACTTAAAAGTGCCACTGACGGCCGTCAAGGTTTTCTTACATCCTTAAAAACAAAACTATTTGTCAACTTCAAGTTCACGTTTAAGGGGGGAGAAACTTAACTACAAGTATGTTGCTAAGGAAATCTCAAAACCTCCTTTTTTGGCTCCTGAAGTCCAGTGAGCATCAAAGTTTACCGTGTTTGTTCGATTCACGTTTCCTTTAAATGTTTCGAGCCACGCCCATATTTGGTACGTCACGTGACCACAATAGAAAACGTCTAAAAACTCGGACTGAGTGGATCGTTTTCGAAATATAACAATACGTTTTGCCAAAACACGGCATTATCTACAACTTGTAGCATGCGTTTGAGAAAATGTACAATATTTCGAAAATTATAGATCTTTAAGTGCTTTTATAGCCTCTTAAAGATCTGTGATACGGCTTTTACGCGGGAAATTTGAATTGACCGATCAGGATTCAGCAGGCTGGAAAAACTTAACTGTCCTGATGTCATTGTAAGTTGACAGGAAAAGCATTGAAATCAAGCAACTTTTCTCATTAGAGATTGCATTAAATATTCACGAAAGGGGATTTACAATTCCCAAAACCATACCACATTGCAAAAAGTGAAAAATATGAAACGTTTTCTGTCTCCAAGCTTCTAATTTGGCGCCAAAAATAGTAGTTTGTCGATAGTTGCCATGTAGGATAATAGTTGCTTTATTCTGAACGAAATGTGCTGTTTGTCGTCAAATTAAACCCGGAATTCTGTACTTAATGATTAAAAGATGCCAAAGTAGCTTTACTATTGTCTTTGTTTTAGCTAGCGACGAAGAAAAAAAAAAGCTATTTTCGTGTCGTTTCGGTAGGACGGCTAAGTTTTGACTGCCGCACATACTGCGGGCTCAGCCGCTGTATGCGAGGCTTATATTGGTGCATCACTATGGACCACTCTGCGAAGCAACCTACGCAAAATAGACTCACTTGGACGCTTCAAAAGTGAAATTAGCCGAATGTATAAGAACAGTCCATCAAGGCCCCTCATAGCAATCGTGCAAAACAGAACCATTGTTCTCACTAAGAAAGGTTTAGCTTACTGTGGTTATTGTACATACACTAAATTTAACTCAAAATCAAAGACCTCACAGCCAACTTACTGATAACATACCAACACAAAGGGTGCAGGACTCAATGTTAAGACACATTTAGTCGCCTTTCGTTAAATGCTAACCGCAGGCAAACAGCACTGAATGACCGCTAACCGCAAACGAACGACAGTAAATATAACTTGTTCATGTCCTGCCATGAATTACACCCCTACTCAGAGGCTAACTTATATTTATACCTAATCGCACGTATTTGCTACGCTTCGGCGGCATATCAGGCGAGTCCGGTCGGGTCATGGCTCGTTGTTAATTTTTTTTTACAAGCAAACGCGTTCAAATTCCAACGCTAAAAAGTGGGAGGTGGGTGCATTTAGCGGGTAGTCTGCCTGCGCCGAAAAAGTTACACCAGATTCAATTTTTTTTCCACAGATGCAAGCCGTCCGTACATCTGCCAACGCGAACGTGAGAATAAATGCATGACGACACATCAACATCGCAGTTAGCCTTTCTAACAGATCAGTCATTGCAATACAAGTGTGACACAGTAAGTGGCTTTACTTCAAACCAACAAGACTGCAGTTTATTCATTATAATTGATGATCAAAGACAAAATTATTTGTTTTTCTCGTTTATTTGATAAAAAGACAACACACTTTATCACACATTAATACTTCATACAAATTGAGTGGTATCGCTCCAAGTGGCTAGAGCAAAACTGAGTATAAGCTTCTGCTAACGTAGAGAACACTGCCCAAATATTATCAAAATTAAGTCGCAAGAAAAATAGTAGTGCAGCACACAGGCAGTTTACTTTTAACTTGTGGCGTTTGATGAGTTTATTTATCAGCGATTTCAGTTTAAATAACTTGCATTACAAGCGTTAAACCAACAGCATATCTTCACCAACAAGTTATTACATCTTGTTGTACATGAAAGGCGAACAGTTTTTAACATAGTAAACTTAGAAACTCGATTATCAGGATGAGCATGGTGTCAGAGCTATCTGTCTTCGTCGTTGCAGAATGCCTAGAATGCCTTAGGAATCTTGGAACAGCAAAACATCACTGTCAGGAAGTAAGAGAGCACAAGTGTGAACACCTTAAACATACTTTGAAACTTCTGTGGGGCAGGGGCAGAGACAGGGTTATCCGTCTGTCCATTTTGATTTTCGAGGGCAAGGGATGTGAA
This sequence comes from Platygyra sinensis, assembly GCA_019787425.1. Lineage (NCBI taxonomy): Eukaryota > Metazoa > Cnidaria > Anthozoa > Scleractinia > Merulinidae > Platygyra > Platygyra sinensis. The sequence continues at coordinate 20,637 of JAHPZR010014228.1, forward strand.
CTTCTATTTTTGTATCACTGTAAATTTATGAAAGAAATTAATCTACTAGCATGCTAATTTCCAAATTATTACTTTCTATTCAAAGTGAGTTGCCTTCCTCTTGCCTGGGTCTTAAAATGCATGTACTCGTTCCTGCTGCCCTCCTGTGGTTGCAGCTTGACAGTCCACTTGTTTTAAAAAGGTTAAATGTCGTGTACGTTACAGTGGTGTCCCTCAGCACCACTGTTATACTGTACGTGAGTTTCATATATGAACTTGAAGATATTTACCGGTCATTGGTCAAGTTTTCCGCTGCTGTGGGTAAATCATCGGTTGTTCTGAAATTTAAAGAAAAGAATGAAGAATTCAAACGGCAAGCATCTTTAAATAAGAATAGTTGAACGAGGAAGTAATTCGTTCTTGGTCTATTTTACTTTGCACTTCAGACAATTAAAAGTAAACAAAACATCACAAAGCCTATAATGATCTGATTGTCACGAATACCGTAAAAGGGCTTTGCCACAAAAGCTTGCGCGTCGGGTTAGGTGTATTTAATTATGTTAAGAGTCACCATCCGCGATGATACAGCGTGCATTATTTTACTACACATGATGATTTTGATAACGTTAATGATGAGACTACTGGAATTGCATGTTCCCAAGTTCCTTTGTTTATCCCCGAATTGAAAAGTTGTCTTAGGATGGTGTTCGTCATCAATGCAGCAGGAAAGACCCCATCCACCCTCTCGATTTTCAGAGAAAGAAAGAACCTATCTTCACCTCGCAAACCCTTTCCCCATATTTTCAGGCACCTTTGTATTTACTCCTCAGTTCAAATTTGTTTTATTCCTTGGGAATCAACTGTTTAACCCCTATATAAAATGATAGGATGGTGTCAGGGCTTATTTCGGTACATCCACAGGGAAACCACATGTTCTGTTTTGTTTTTCACTGACCTCGTATATACGACTGGTTTAATATTAAGATCCTTTCCATGTCTCCTGGATAACAAGAAAACAACACACTAGTATTTATCGGACACTACTGAACGTTTCAAGGTGTCAAATGAGAATTTCTCTTGATGCAAGTCCCTCAACTGATGGTACAGCTGCATCAATATCACTGTATGGGAGAGAAGCTCCAAATTTTAGTTCTCCTTTCTATCTCCCGCAGACGTTTGGGAATTTCCTTTAAAAACTCAATGCCATATTGAGGCACCTTGGCCGGCTTGATGTAAATTATGGGGTTTTATCTTAAAATGTTTATTTGGTTTGAACGAGTTAGTTCTGTCGAGCATTGCATTGCTCCTTCATTTAGAACAATGTAACCCATTGAACGGCGTGTTTAGTCTCACCTTTTCCAGAAAAAGAAGCCAACCAACAGCAAGATCAGTATCACAATACACAGCAACACAGGAACAACAATGGCGGGAACGTTAACACCTATCAAAAATTAACAAGCACTTGTCAATAAACTCAGAGTTAGTATGAGATCAAGATTATAAGAAAAACGTGTTATAGTTTGGATCGTTTTACACACCAGTCACAGTTTTATTTAGACGCGCGGTGGAGTAACGGTTCATGAGCTGGACTCCGGATCGAGCAGTCCGGATTCCGGAGCTTGACTGGGGTTAACGTTATTTTCAAGTGTTCTTAGGGAAGACGCTTGCCTCTCTCTACCCAGGTGTATGTATAGGTATTTGTGAATTTAATGCTTGGGGGAACCCTGCCGCAATGGACTAGCATCCCATCCAGGGGGAGTGGAAATGCTCCTAGGCCCTTCATGCTACGTAAAACCTCGCCGCGCTGGAAAAGAGACTATCCAGGTAGTCGTGTTGACTTATTTTACTCTTTCGTTTCCTTTTCAAACTAGACTTTATTCTGACGTTTCTTTTTATTGGAGAAGTCTGCTTCAGACTGAAAAAATGTCCAAAGATACTTCTCTAAAAGCGGAAATAAGACGTAACAAATTTGTATGGGAAGACCGACACATTCCCCCAGCCAGGTCTGGGATCAAGCATTAAGTCACGTCAAAGAAGAACAGCGTTAACGAACAATACTCCCCTTACCTTTTCTCCCCTTACTTTCACCTCGATTCGCTTCCGGTCCGAACTCCACTGTTGGGTTACTAACAACTGAAGTCATTCCCGTTGATGGTGCAGTTGGAGCAGGTGTGGGCGCTTAAAAATAAACAAGGCTAAAGTAAATAATTCTGCTGTCAGTCGCGTGTCGCGATCTTAACAGGATACTTTGACGATTTAGATGTATTTTGTAACTGCATACGTACGGATATCCGTAATTATCAACAAATAATACCTTACCAAAGCAACCGTAGATCTCCATCCGAATTGATATATGATTGTGCCATTCAACAGGGCTTATTCGGATATAGCGTGCTGTAATAGGCGGGTTCAAAACATTGTATACAATAGTGTCGGTGTCTTGATTCCCATAAAATACCTGATCACGAGAGAAAAAAGAGCAAAACTAGATTTTCAGGTGGGTTTGTAAACTGCGAAATGATAGCCTTGTACTTGCTTCTCTGATCCACTAGGTATAAAAAGTTCGAACTTCTACTAATTATCTTTCACAGCTTTTACAGTGACGGGGACACGAGAGGACCCCAAAGGTCTCTCTCGTTTCTACCTTATCGCTGAGAAATGTAAGTCCGAAGGGCTTAAAATCGGCTTTTCCTAGTCCAGCAAAGCCGACATCAGCTGCCAGTCCAGTACCTCTTTCCTTAAAACAGTCATCTTGACTTCACACACCTAGATATCATATCGAAGATGAAAATTTTCCGGCGAAAACCTGTTGCACTATCTACAATGCTAACTACGGTCTACAGTAGACAACTAGCATACCTTGGCCGAACTGTTTACAAACTCTTTGTAAAACAGAAACGTTACTCCGTCATCACTGTACTGTAACCTGTATCTGGTCACCCACTGGTCACGCCCATTCCTCCCCTGTGTCGCCACACGAGTCACGCGGTTAAAAGTACCAAGATCCACCTGAAGCCACTGGTCGAAGTCATTTGTGAGAGCGGACCAACTTCCCCGCTCGCTTCCATCTGCTTTATAATTTAATCTTGCTTCACTGGCAGAGTGAGTGTCATCCAGTTGTGAAGATGAGTTTATTTGGACATCAGTTATTCCTTCGTTTTCCATGCCCAGTGCTGCAGCACAACCTTTTTTCCGTGTAAGAAAAAAATAATTTATGTTTATGTGCCAAGTGCAGCAGTCTTCTGAAACCAAAATTTCTTAGCCTCGGCTTAGACTTGTCATTTTGTCACTCACTGACAGTAATAGTATACTTGTCCTCCATTTTTCTTACAGTAAGGACCCTGCAACTAAGAACACCTGGCATTTTCTGTACGTTTTCTTATTTGTAAGCTAATATAGACCTCTTTAGCTTGGGCGGTTTGTTTTCCCATTGTAGACCACGTCATGATACTCTTGAGAATTCTGGCTTTCAAATTTTCAAATAGTCCCGTGTATATGAAAGAATAATTTTAAGATGGACAAAAGAAAAATTCTCCAGAGAATACCACGTGTTCTACAATGGGAAAACAAACCGCCCAAGCTAAAGAGGTCTATTCCAAGTTAAAATTTTAATTTTTTTCATATATTTTCTTAAGTAGCCATGGATTATTCCAATAAATCAACTATTTACAGTTGTTACAAAAAATGTGATCTTGGAAATTGCTGAAGCATCTTACCTGGACAACCGTAGATCTCAATTCTCATAGATATGTGTTTGTGCCAATCAAATGGTACGAATCGTATGTAGCGAGCTGTGAAAGGTAGTCTCAAAATGTTGTAAACAACGGTATCGCTGTTTTGATTTCCACGAAACACCTAAAAATAAGAGACACGTAATGTGTTGCTTTGTTAAATAACTGACAGTTGATAAGGTTACCACTAAAACAAAGACCATTTTAGGGCGAGCTAAATAGAAAGGAATTTTATTTCGGGCCGTTAAGGAGGGGATAAGACTGCTTAGTGATTGTTTATTTCTGTTTGTTGACTCATGTGCTCAAAATATCACCTTAAAAGAGAAGGTTAGTTTAAATGGGACAATAACTCTAACAGCATATAAAATTACTGCAAGATTATTTCTTTTCTTGTGCACCTATTACAACCATGTTGACCAGCGTGAAACCATTTACTTTATCTGGAAAGCCAAAACAAAAAAGAAATTTGCTTCTCAAAACGGTAAGCCATAATAATTTCTTAGCAAGAAAAGAAATAATCTTGCAGTAATTTTATATGCTGTTAGAGTTATTGTCCCATTTAAACTAACCTTCTCTTTTAAGGTGATATTTTGAGCACATGAGTCAACAAACAGAAATAAACAATCACTAAGCAGTCTTATCCCCTCCTTAACGGCCCGAAATAAAATTCCTTTCTATTTAGCTCGCCCTAAAATGGTCTTTGTTTTAGTGGTAACCTTATCAACTGTCAGTTATTTAACAAAGCAACACATTACGTGTCTCTTATTTTTAGGTGTTTCGTGGAAATCAAAACAGCGATACCGTTGTTTACAACATTTTGAGACTACCTTTCACAGCTCGCTACATACGATTCGTACCATTTGATTGGCACAAACACATATCTATGAGAATTGAGATCTACGGTTGTCCAGGTAAGATGCTTCAGCAATTTCCAAGATCACATTTTTTGTAACAACTGTAAATAGTTGATTTATTGGAATAATCCATGGCTACTTAAGAAAATATATGAAAAAAATTAAAATTTTAACTTGGAATAGACCTCTTTAGCTTGGGCGGTTTGTTTTCCCATTGTAGAACACGTGGTATTCTCTGGAGAATTTTTCTTTTGTCCATCTTAAAATTATTCTTTCATATACACGGGACTATTTGAAAATTTGAAAGCCAGAATTCTCAAGAGTATCATGACGTGGTCTACAATGGGAAAACAAACCGCCCAAGCTAAAGAGGTCTATATTAGCTTACAAATAAGAAAACGTACAGAAAATGCCAGGTGTTCTTAGTTGCAGGGTCCTTACTGTAAGAAAAATGGAGGACAAGTATACTATTACTGTCAGTGAGTGACAAAATGACAAGTCTAAGCCGAGGCTAAGAAATTTTGGTTTCAGAAGACTGCTGCACTTGGCACATAAACATAAATTATTTTTTTCTTACACGGAAAAAAGGTTGTGCTGCAGCACTGGGCATGGAAAACGAAGGAATAACTGATGTCCAAATAAACTCATCTTCACAACTGGATGACACTCACTCTGCCAGTGAAGCAAGATTAAATTATAAAGCAGATGGAAGCGAGCGGGGAAGTTGGTCCGCTCTCACAAATGACTTCGACCAGTGGCTTCAGGTGGATCTTGGTACTTTTAACCGCGTGACTCGTGTGGCGACACAGGGGAGGAATGGGCGTGACCAGTGGGTGACCAGATACAGGTTACAGTACAGTGATGACGGAGTAACGTTTCTGTTTTACAAAGAGTTTGTAAACAGTTCGGCCAAGGTATGCTAGTTGTCTACTGTAGACCGTAGTTAGCATTGTAGATAGTGCAACAGGTTTTCGCCGGAAAATTTTCATCTTCGATATGATATCTAGGTGTGTGAAGTCAAGATGACTGTTTTAAGGAAAGAGGTACTGGACTGGCAGCTGATGTCGGCTTTGCTGGACTAGGAAAAGCCGATTTTAAGCCCTTCGGACTTACATTTCTCAGCGATAAGGTAGAAACGAGAGAGACCTTTGGGGTCCTCTCGTGTCCCCGTCACTGTAAAAGCTGTGAAAGATAATTAGTAGAAGTTCGAACTTTTTATACCTAGTGGATCAGAGAAGCAAGTACAAGGCTATCATTTCGCAGTTTACAAACCCACCTGAAAATCTAGTTTTGCTCTTTTTTCTCTCGTGATCAGGTATTTTATGGGAATCAAGACACCGACACTATTGTATACAATGTTTTGAACCCGCCTATTACAGCACGCTATATCCGAATAAGCCCTGTTGAATGGCACAATCATATATCAATTCGGATGGAGATCTACGGTTGCTTTGGTAAGGTATTATTTGTTGATAATTACGGATATCCGTACGTATGCAGTTACAAAATACATCTAAATCGTCAAAGTATCCTGTTAAGATCGCGACACGCGACTGACAGCAGAATTATTTACTTTAGCCTTGTTTATTTTTAAGCGCCCACACCTGCTCCAACTGCACCATCAACGGGAATGACTTCAGTTGTTAGTAACCCAACAGTGGAGTTCGGACCGGAAGCGAATCGAGGTGAAAGTAAGGGGAGAAAAGGTAAGGGGAGTATTGTTCGTTAACGCTGTTCTTCTTTGACGTGACTTAATGCTTGATCCCAGACCTGGCTGGGGGAATGTGTCGGTCTTCCCATACAAATTTGTTACGTCTTATTTCCGCTTTTAGAGAAGTATCTTTGGACATTTTTTCAGTCTGAAGCAGACTTCTCCAATAAAAAGAAACGTCAGAATAAAGTCTAGTTTGAAAAGGAAACGAAAGAGTAAAATAAGTCAACACGACTACCTGGATAGTCTCTTTTCCAGCGCGGCGAGGTTTTACGTAGCATGAAGGGCCTAGGAGCATTTCCACTCCCCCTGGATGGGATGCTAGTCCATTGCGGCAGGGTTCCCCCAAGCATTAAATTCACAAATACCTATACATACACCTGGGTAGAGAGAGGCAAGCGTCTTCCCTAAGAACACTTGAAAATAACGTTAACCCCAGTCAAGCTCCGGAATCCGGACTGCTCGATCCGGAGTCCAGCTCATGAACCGTTACTCCACCGCGCGTCTAAATAAAACTGTGACTGGTGTGTAAAACGATCCAAACTATAACACGTTTTTCTTATAATCTTGATCTCATACTAACTCTGAGTTTATTGACAAGTGCTTGTTAATTTTTGATAGGTGTTAACGTTCCCGCCATTGTTGTTCCTGTGTTGCTGTGTATTGTGATACTGATCTTGCTGTTGGTTGGCTTCTTTTTCTGGAAAAGGTGAGACTAAACACGCCGTTCAATGGGTTACATTGTTCTAAATGAAGGAGCAATGCAATGCTCGACAGAACTAACTCGTTCAAACCAAATAAACATTTTAAGATAAAACCCCATAATTTACATCAAGCCGGCCAAGGTGCCTCAATATGGCATTGAGTTTTTAAAGGAAATTCCCAAACGTCTGCGGGAGATAGAAAGGAGAACTAAAATTTGGAGCTTCTCTCCCATACAGTGATATTGATGCAGCTGTACCATCAGTTGAGGGACTTGCATCAAGAGAAATTCTCATTTGACACCTTGAAACGTTCAGTAGTGTCCGATAAATACTAGTGTGTTGTTTTCTTGTTATCCAGGAGACATGGAAAGGATCTTAATATTAAACCAGTCGTATATACGAGGTCAGTGAAAAACAAAACAGAACATGTGGTTTCCCTGTGGATGTACCGAAATAAGCCCTGACACCATCCTATCATTTTATATAGGGGTTAAACAGTTGATTCCCAAGGAATAAAACAAATTTGAACTGAGGAGTAAATACAAAGGTGCCTGAAAATATGGGGAAAGGGTTTGCGAGGTGAAGATAGGTTCTTTCTTTCTCTGAAAATCGAGAGGGTGGATGGGGTCTTTCCTGCTGCATTGATGACGAACACCATCCTAAGACAACTTTTCAATTCGGGGATAAACAAAGGAACTTGGGAACATGCAATTCCAGTAGTTTCATCATTAACGTTATCAAAATCATCATGTGTAGTAAAATAATGCACGCTGTATCATCGCGGATGGTGACTCTTAACATAATTAAATACACCTAACCCGACGCGCAAGCTTTTGTGGCAAAGCCCTTTTACGGTATTCGTGACAATCAGATCATTATAGGCTTTGTGATGTTTTGTTTACTTTTAATTGTCTGAAGTGCAAAGTAAAATAGACCAAGAACGAATTACTTCCTCGTTCAACTATTCTTATTTAAAGATGCTTGCCGTTTGAATTCTTCATTCTTTTCTTTAAATTTCAGAACAACCGATGATTTACCCACAGCAGCGGAAAACTTGACCAATGACCGGTAAATATCTTCAAGTTCATATATGAAACTCACGTACAGTATAACAGTGGTGCTGAGGGACACCACTGTAACGTACACGACATTTAACCTTTTTAAAACAAGTGGACTGTCAAGCTGCAACCACAGGAGGGCAGCAGGAACGAGTACATGCATTTTAAGACCCAGGCAAGAGGAAGGCAACTCACTTTGAATAGAAAGTAATAATTTGGAAATTAGCATGCTAGTAGATTAATTTCTTTCATAAATTTACAGTGATACAAAAATAGAAGTTCACATCCCTTGCCCTCGAAAATCAAAATGGACAGACGGATAACCCTGTCTCTGCCCCTGCCCCACAGAAGTTTCAAAGTATGTTTAAGGTGTTCACACTTGTGCTCTCTTACTTCCTGACAGTGATGTTTTGCTGTTCCAAGATTCCTAAGGCATTCTAGGCATTCTGCAACGACGAAGACAGATAGCTCTGACACCATGCTCATCCTGATAATCGAGTTTCTAAGTTTACTATGTTAAAAACTGTTCGCCTTTCATGTACAACAAGATGTAATAACTTGTTGGTGAAGATATGCTGTTGTTTTAACGCTTGTAATGCAAGTTATTTAAACTGAAATCGCTGATAAATAAACTCATCAAACGCCACAAGTTAAAAGTAAACTGCCTGTGTGCTGCACTACTATTTTTCTTGCGACTTAATTTTGATAAGATTTGGGCAGTGTTCTCTACGTTAGCAGAAGCTTATACTCAGTTTTGCTCTAGCCACTTGGAGCGATACCACTCAATTTGTATGAAGTATTAATGTGTGATAAAGTGTGTTGTCTTTTTATCAAATAAACGAGAAAAACAAATAATTTTGTCTTTGATCATCAATTATAATGAATAAACTGCAGTCTTGTTGGTTTGAAGTAAAGCCACTTACTGTCTCACACTTGTATTGCAATGACTGATCTGTTAGAAAGGCTAACTGCGATGTTGATGTGTCGTCATGCATTTATTCTCACGTTCGCGTTGGCAGATGTACGGACGGCTTGCATCTGTGGAAAAAAAATTGAATCTGGTGTAACTTTTTCGGCGCAGGCAGACTACCCGCTAAATGCACCCACCTCCCACTTTTTAGCGTTGGAATTTGAACGCGTTTGCTTGTAAAAAAAAATTAACAACGAACCATGACCCGACCGGACTCGCCTGATATGCCGCCGAAGCGTAGCAAATACGTGCGATTAGGTATAAATATAAGTTAGCCTCTGAGTAGGGGTGTAATTCATGGCAGGACATGAACAAGTTATATTTACTGTCGTTCGTTTGCGGTTAGCGGTCATTCAGTGCTGTTTGCCTGCGGTTAGCATTTAACGAAAGGCGACTAAATGTGTCTTAACATTGAGTCCTGCACCCTTTGTGTTGGTATGTTATCAGTAAGTTGGCTGTGAGGTCTTTGATTTTGAGTTAAATTTAGTGTATGTACAATAACCACAGTAAGCTAAACCTTTCTTAGTGAGAACAATGGTTCTGTTTTGCACGATTGCTATGAGGGGCCTTGATGGACTGTTTCTTATACATTCGGCTAATTTCACTTTTGAAGCGTCCAAGTGAGTCTATTTTGCGTAGGTTGCTTCGCAGAGTGGTCCATAGTGATGCACCAATATAAGCCTCGCATACAGCGGCTGAGCCCGCAGTATGTGCGGCAGTCAAAACTTAGCCGTCCTACCGAAACGACACGAAAATAGCTTTTTTTTTTCTTCGTCGCTAGCTAAAACAAAGACAATAGTAAAGCTACTTTGGCATCTTTTAATCATTAAGTACAGAATTCCGGGTTTAATTTGACGACAAACAGCACATTTCGTTCAGAATAAAGCAACTATTATCCTACATGGCAACTATCGACAAACTACTATTTTTGGCGCCAAATTAGAAGCTTGGAGACAGAAAACGTTTCATATTTTTCACTTTTTGCAATGTGGTATGGTTTTGGGAATTGTAAATCCCCTTTCGTGAATATTTAATGCAATCTCTAATGAGAAAAGTTGCTTGATTTCAATGCTTTTCCTGTCAACTTACAATGACATCAGGACAGTTAAGTTTTTCCAGCCTGCTGAATCCTGATCGGTCAATTCAAATTTCCCGCGTAAAAGCCGTATCACAGATCTTTAAGAGGCTATAAAAGCACTTAAAGATCTATAATTTTCGAAATATTGTACATTTTCTCAAACGCATGCTACAAGTTGTAGATAATGCCGTGTTTTGGCAAAACGTATTGTTATATTTCGAAAACGATCCACTCAGTCCGAGTTTTTAGACGTTTTCTATTGTGGTCACGTGACGTACCAAATATGGGCGTGGCTCGAAACATTTAAAGGAAACGTGAATCGAACAAACACGGTAAACTTTGATGCTCACTGGACTTCAGGAGCCAAAAAAGGAGGTTTTGAGATTTCCTTAGCAACATACTTGTAGTTAAGTTTCTCCCCCCTTAAACGTGAACTTGAAGTTGACAAATAGTTTTGTTTTTAAGGATGTAAGAAAACCTTGACGGCCGTCAGTGGCACTTTTAAGTCACCAAACTATCCAAAACATTATCCGAATGGACAGTACTGCTCTTGAAAGATCATTGTCAACTCACCACAACAAATACACATATTGTTTAAAAGCTTTAGCTTGCAAATAGGGAGGTTCACTGACGAGCTACGTGTCTATGATGGAGAGGATGAAACAGGAGGGGTCTTGGGAGTGTTTTACGGAGGTGACCCTTCCCCAAAGGAGGGAATCTACTCATCATCAAGTCGGATGCTTTTGATATTCAAATCAGACAAGACAGACTCATACACCGGCTTCAGCGCTTGTTATTTTGCTGGTAACAAACCCGATAAGTTTACTTAGCTTCCGCAGTTTTGTTCGTAATTTCATGAACTAACCTAAAAAAAGAACCTCTAAATTCTTATAGGTTGCTTGTCACCACGTGACAACGCACGACGGTACAGTTATAAATCCCTAGTTGCCTTTTATTTCATGTACATTTTGTCGTTATTTCGTTGGGCAAAAGTCAATGCACAGAAGTGTAAATTGTAATAGTTACTGGAGCCAAAAGGTAATTATTTACAGTATTTCAGTTTTGTTGGGAAGTTATAACCTTTCAAAAGTTTTGCACAATTCCCCTGTCAAATTAACCTATTGTTCCCATCATATAAACTGTAGTTCGCCGAGTCACAACCACGAAAGCACCGACCCCAACAGCACGTATGACGTCACCGCATGACCTCTATAGCCTCAAAGGTGACCTCATCGTCCACTGTTACTGTTCAACAACGCAAACTCTGAAAGTGACGTCTTCGCCTGTTGTTCTTACCATGTCCTCTACGCAAGCTTGAGGAATGGCGTCTTCGTCTTGTGTTATTTCTATGACTCTGCATCAACAACTGAAGTGCCCCCGAAGAAAGGTAGAAAAAACATATTAAAGCATGTTTCGTACCTGACTTCCGCGCGTCTACTTTTTACAAGTAGTACGTATGGTAATGGTAGCGAGCTTTTTTGGAAAAGTGATTCGTGTGCGTCGCGAGATTTTCGTAAATCGTTTGTTTAACGTTAAGACCACGAGCCCTAGCTTGCTATAAAAACAATAGAACACCAGTTTCTATGGTTTATAGGCTGATAAACCACTTGGGATGTTGGTTGAACACTCGAAGAATTCGTAAATCACTCGCCTGCGGCTGAATTCTTCTCGTGTTCTACCAACATCCCTAGTGGTTTATCACAGAAACTTGTGGTCTGTTGCTTAAACAATCGACCAGCGGCTTCAGTATCATTTATCGATTATTTGCATGCCAGTGACGACCTTTCCATAAGTTACTGAAATTACAGTGACACTATCTTCCATGAAAATTAGAATCCTGTGCCAACGTGCCTTCACATCCGTCAAAGGAAAGTGGAAAAAAGGAAGAACGAAAACAGCCACATAGAAAAGGTATAACACTCAATTTTCTTCTGCTAAGATAATCATCCTCACTCCTCATAGAGATGATTGGAAGGCAAACTATACACGTGGGCCGGGTTGTTCACAGCCCGATTAAGCTAACCCAGGATTAGCGAGAATTTTGATTCCAGTTTTGTGACTTTTTGTTGAGGTTTTCTGTTTACAGTGTTTGCCCTTCAGTTTTGAGTTGTAGTAATGTCAAACTACACCAAATGTGCAGGCTAAAAAACATTTTTAAACAAGGAAAAATGGATACTTCAGTTAACGTTTAATCCTGGGTTAAAGTTAGCCGTCTTTCGCACAACAGCGACCCGAAAGTCCAATTCGGGTCACACCATTCTGTTTAACAGTGAGGACAAGATCACCGAACCATGACTATTGATAGAGCTAGCTTACAGAAGTAACCTGAAAAATGCCATGAGGGTATGGGTAGCATAGTACATAATTATAATTGACACTTTTGGTACGATTTAAAATTCCTTCCATAATTATCGTACTCTCATAGATGTTATTACGTGCTTTCATTAATGTTATTATTTGAGAGTCCTGGAAAAAAGATTTTCCTCTCTCACTCCACATGTTCATTTTGTTTCTTTAAGACTACGCGATTCACATCAGCCGCAGAACATTAAATTGGGCAGAGGGTAGGGGGAAGAAAGGCGAGGTATCAGAGAATTATCGCTAGATGCCTTTTGGAGGATGTTATCATTTCCTTAGTGCCCCAAACACTTTTGTCGCTTATAGTAGTTATCTATCTAGCTTAATTTACATATTTATCACATTTTTATTTGCTTGTATTTATTTTAAGTGTATATATCAGATAGCAATTGAGGCGCTAGTTCCGTTTCTTTCCCTCGCCACATCCCGTACTATTTTGAATATATTTGCCTGTTTCAAGTGAGTTGGTTGTCTATTTGAATTTATTTGTTCTTGTATTTGGGGCCGAATTCAATAAACCTTAAGCTATAGTTACCTTTAGCATACGGTGTGTTCCCGTTTCCAGGGTTAAATGTTGTAGCTGTCGTTGTTCCTGTGGTATCAGCAACTCTCCTAGCAGCTCTGGTTGTAGCTGGAATCTCAGTGTTATATAAGGTAATAGCATGTGAAAAT
>JAHPZR010014229.1:0-13206 GCA_019787425.1 Platygyra sinensis
CAGTCACGCCTGGATTGGTTTCTATTTTTTTTTCTTCACAGAGAAAGAGTATTTATGGTGGTTATACTGCTTAACAATATCAAGAGATTACTTATAAAAGGCGAAATATGGATTACAACAAACGTCAGATATCTTTATGAGAGGCTAGAGGTTCTGCGCCGATCAAATTTGTGGGTTCACCTCGGTGTAAAAACCTGTGAAGTTTTTCTTTGTTTTGTAGTGTTCGTGTAAGGGTCTATTATGTTGACATCTTTGTTTTCTTTGTTTTACGTCACTGGTGAGTGTCACAGGTATTTACACCGAGGATGAGCCAAATCCGTAATAAAGGGGCTGTAAAACATCGCGGATTACCAGTCGAGTTTTCTTCTTTCGGAAATTTTAAAGTAATATTTCTAATTACCCTTCTCTCTCTTTCCTTTATGAGGCCATCACAAGCACACCTCGTCCAGGTAGCGCCGAACCATTTTCCCGCCCTTCAAGTTATGACCTTGGGTTTGGTTCCTTGTCCTCTTCTTGGAGTGGTAAGTACAAGAATTATATTTATAACAAGTCTCCCTCTGGGTTGTTTATAAAGCGTTTTCATTATGACCATTCGATTTTATTCAATTCAGATCACTCCAGTTATAAACAGCGGTTTACTCCATAACCTTGTTTGTTTTTCTGACACCTTGAGAATAACAGGTAAGTTGCCTTCATTTTAAATTAAGTAAAAATGGCAGCGTTTGAGTAGATTTTTGACCTACTTAAGTTAACTGTTTTTAAACTGTTTTCCCCTTTCTTGTAAATATGACAAATAGAAATGGTTGGTTATCACATATGGGGTGGATATAGGATTTTAGCAAAGGGGATTGGAGATATGGACCATGAAAAGTGAAATGTAGGGAGTCCCAGAGCATCTTCCACCAGAAAATTTACAATAAGGTCCTCAAGAATGGGTTTTTGGGCATTCTAAGCTCAATTCAGCATGTGCGTTATAATGTCAGTTTTGTTAATTTAGGGGATTTGACCTTACTCCTTGACACCCTTCCCCCTCCTTGATCCACCCAGGCACATTAAGATCATATTTAACTTTTAATCAGGGGCACTTAATATATATAAATAATGTGTGGTGATTAGCTTCTGACAATTTGCAGGAAATGCATCTTCTGCTGATTTTAGACAGCAAGCAAGCAGCCACACATGGAAATTATTTACTGACATTACATGTACTGGGTACTTCATCTCAAAATTAACCTGTGATCAGGATTTTTTGTGGGGAAAGACAAGGAGAAAGAAATATTTCTTTTTTCACCTTCCCTCTGTTGTTAAAGCCCTATCACATGTTATCTCAAGGTAACATGGTTCTGAATCAGCTAAATGATGGTTAAACCATGATGAAGAGATGAAGGTTTATTAATCAGTATAGATAATATAAGATATTAGTTTAAATTTAATAGCATTCCATCACAAATGCTGTTCTCTGATTGGCTACACTACTCACTATCTATTCTGTGATTGATAGAGAGTAGTGTAGCAGTGTGCCGTTGTTAACAAAGTAATGGCTGCTTCTTGGTGTTTTCAAAGTGTCTGTGAAGAAGTTCTAACTAAAGTTTTAAATGGCTAGTACATTTTTACTAACACAATTAGATTATTTGCTCTTGATTTCTATGTGTGATAGTTGAATTGGGTTGCACCCTCATAAACTATCAAATAATTGAAATCTCGAGCTCATAATCTTTAATAAGATGATATTAACATGTCATAAGAAGTTGATGAGCACAAGTGCTAATGACTATATTTTATTGCCCTTTGCAGGACATTTTGAAGATTGAAAAGTCAGCGAGTTGCAAATATCATAAAAGCAGTACATTCAATCATGATTTTAATCAGTGTCTAATTTATTAAAACATACCTTTTATTTCACTAAAAGTGTTTTACTTTCCTTGTGAAACTAATAAGTAAATGAATTCCATGGATTGATTATCTTGATTAACTGCAATAAAGTGATTTTGTACAGACTGGTCACAAACATTTTTTCCTTTCAACCATTTATAAGTAATATGTCAACATTAAAGACTAAGGTTGACTGTATCTCCCAACACTGAGAAGAGAGTTGAAAATATGATGTGTAGTGGAGTATTAATGGCAAACTTTAACCCTTTACTGCTCAAGGGGTCTCCCTTTGATGATTAAAATCATCTGGCATTAGACAGACTAAACTCTATAAGTCACTCTTGGGCAGTGAAATGTTAAGGTGTTTGGAAATGTGCTCAATCATGGTCTTGAGTTTTTGATTCATCTTATCAATCAAAACTAAAGCTGAGAGGAAAATGGAGAAATTAAGTTGTAAAAATCTAAGCTAATTTAGACCAGATATTTTAAAACAGTCATGATTTCTTTTCTTTTTAACTTGATGAATTATTAATGAGTTTGAGAATAACAGTTCATCCAGCCCCTCCCTCTGTCAAATCAATGTAGCAGACACTGCATCTCTGTGTTCCCACATACAACTTGCATGTATGTATTGAATATTTCCATATGAAGCCCGCACACTTGTCACTATCATGTAGTTAGTATCTCTAATTTGAGTTCAATTTACAACTCCTTCATCTCGGATAGTACTGTTGTTGGCTCTCACATCAAAATAATAATCTTCATTTGACTGACTGCTAGTTACTCATGAGGCCAGAAAAGTGGTTATTGGCCTTTAAATGCCTGAAGTCACAGTTGCAGCCAATGTCCACTCTTGCAATAGTAGACAATAAGTTAAACAATAGACTAGAAGATTTCTTACAAGTGCCATTATTCAGTATATTTACCAAGGAGTATTCATTTCGGAATGAACTCCCCCAAGTCTTCACTTTGATTGGAATATCAAGTTACTGCTATTACTAATGATCAGTGATATAATTAGACACCTCAATGAGGTTCCTGTCTGGATCCCTAAAATAAACAGACATGATTGGTCCTTGAGCACCAGTTCTTTGTACTGGTCCTTCTTCTAACTCCACTTCAAGACTCTTCAAGTGTGCGATGACACTTAAGATGGGGGTATCTGTAATAAGGCAAATGTCAATAGAACCAGGTGTCTGATTTGCAGCTTTTGGTTCAAATTCTTTCCCTTTTTGATGCAAGTTGAATTTCTGATTTCCAAAGGAGAGGGCTTTCCTGTCCTCTCCAAATATTATTTCTTCCATGCCAAGTACTTGGGTGTAGAATTTGACACTAGACTCTATGCTTTCAACTGTCAACACAACATGGTCAATGTGCGAGATAGAAAACTTGTTGCAATTCTTTACTGGTTCTTTTGATTTGGAACTCTGACCTGCGTAAAGAAGATTTCTTTGGTTGCGGTAAATAGCTCTCGACCAATTAAAAACGTTTGCTGTGTGTGCAGTAAAAAGAGGACTCGACCAGATCACTTTGCGACCCGCCATTGCAAGTTGTAAGCGTCACTTACGCTTACCAAACTGAAGATAAATCCAGTGAGTATAAAATTTAACTACAGACTTGTGTATTAACTAAGACATGATGATAAACTCACTTTTCTGGTCTAAATCCATCGAGCGCGTGCAAGCAACTGAGCAAGTCGGACCAACTAAAAAAATTGCCAGGCGCAAAGGTTTTGCTTCGTCACGTCAGGGGCTACATAGAGTGGCCTGGAAACTAGAGCCGGTGACTCGAGTTTTCTTTCAACTAAGCTTGTGCGTGTTAATTCTTGTAAAACCTTTTAGCAGTAATAAGGGTTGAAGATGAAAGAATTGTACAGTATACTAGTTTATTTAACGTTGTTAATTCTTCCAAACACACGGCGAACGAGTGGCAGTAATGCAGAGGAGACTTCTGAGCGATACAAAATTGAAGGCAAGATAACAATCCAAGGTTTCAAGCCATCCGGTAAGAACTTAGTTTACCATTCAGCTTGTCTGTATTTAGATGGTGATTTCAACAAAACGTAGTGTTATCCTTGACTCTTCTGTAGACAGCCTTTATTTTTCTGTAACGTACACTAAAGCACGATCAGCTCAAGTTACAAAAGAGTTCTTATAGGTTTGAGTAATACACAGTGATCATTTTTTCCTATTTATTTAGCATAAGCTTTATAAAGAACATAAACTATAAGCTTACTCTTTGCAAAAACTAATGGTGCTGTTGCTCAGTGTACTGTAGTCTTTTATGAATTCAACTTACCTTAAGTAACTACTGTGCGCAGAATCTAGAATAGCAAGACAAGTCCAGTGTATCTCAGTGTATACACTCAGTAGGAAAATCTGTGGTACATGTAGTGTAAACTGACTGCTGTTAGACATGCAACTTGTTCTGCGATATTGTTGCAAAACATTGTGCAGTGCTCAAAGGTACAAAGCCGTTTTGTAGCTTATTGGACCAACTTGCTGGACCAATAAGGTGTAAATGAGAATTTGTCGCTGAGAGTTCAATTTGACCTATGATAACTCTCTTGTACTAGCATTGACTCGTTGTCTTGGTTACTCTCAATGAATTTAAACTTTCGTAAGTATTTTTACCCCTTGCACACTCATGCTTGGTTGGCTGTGTCTAAAGGCTAGCTGTTCACAGCTTATGTTAACTCTCATTTTGACTGCTCTTGAATGATGATCAATTGTCAGCTTTTATCTACTCTGATCCAATTGTATAACCAACCTTGTTCCCAGGGTCCTCTTCTACCCGGCCCCTGTGGTGAGAGAGACCCTGGGAACAAGGTTGCTGTATGGCCTGGTCTTACAGAGCTATGTCATAGTTTGTGCTTCTTGAAAAGTTCAGCCCAAAATTTTTCAAGTTCCTTATTTGTAATCCATGTTAATCTTCTCCATCATTAACCATCTCTGCTCCTTTATGGTATATTATCATCTCTTTGTGTTTTGGTTGTCTTACTAAGTGAGCTAGTGTATGTAGATCAGTGCTTGAAATTGCAACTCACAGGCCACCAATGCAACCAGAAATTGAGCACTGGTGACTAAATTTTCAGAACTGGTCACCAGCTGGCGAGGTGACCAACACAACTTTTGTTTTTAAATCGTTATAAGAAAATCAGTCAGATCTGGTAGGTAGTAGACACCTCAGTCAAGGCTGTTGCCTAACAATATTTCAAGGAGCCCAGAAGGGCAAAAGCCAAAAAGTTAGGAGCCCAACAGGTAATGTTTTGGGAGCTGCT
Organism: Platygyra sinensis; assembly: GCA_019787425.1. Lineage (NCBI taxonomy): Eukaryota > Metazoa > Cnidaria > Anthozoa > Scleractinia > Merulinidae > Platygyra > Platygyra sinensis. The sequence continues at coordinate 5,153 of JAHPZR010014229.1, forward strand.
GCAAAAATTTAGGTGCCCAAAGGACTTCCTTGGGAGCCCTAGGCTGCTGGGCTCCTGTTAGGCAGCAGCCTTGTCAGTAGTTGGCTACCAAAAGTTATGATCTGGCAACCAAATTAAATTTTTTCTCATTAGTCACCAGCTGGCTCCCGAACAAAAAAATTAATTTCAAGTCCTGTTAAGGTCCATGTTTAGTTTAACTGAACTATTTTGTTCCTTTTGCTGCCATTTACTTGACCATGGCGGTGGTCAGCCATAGGCAAAGGGTGCGTTTGTTTGGGATCAATCCGGAATAAGAATAATTGGAATAATGTGAGTAAGCGTTTGTTTGGGAGCTATTCTCATTCCGGAATACCTGGATTTCCATTCCGGCTATTCTGCTCACAGGAGTAGAATAGCCGGAATATAATCCGGAATATATTCTTATTCCGGAATATCCCAAACGAACACGCCCAAAGTTTAGTTATGGGATGACTTTAAGCTCAACTTCTCTTTTCAGACTGGATTTCACAAACAAGAGTCCTGGTAGATGGAGGAAACTATGTGGGATTTCTCAAAACTGATGGTAGCTTTACTGTAAACGACATTCCTGCTGGTTCCTATGTAGTAGAAGTTCTTTCACCAAATAATATGTTTGAACCTGTAAGAGTCGACATCAGTGGCAGAGCAAAGGGTAAAATCCGAGCAAGGAGAGTGAACTTTCTTCAGAATTCAGCTGTTGTAACTGTTCCTTATCCTTTGAAGTTTAAAGCTAAAGAGCCTGCACCCTTCTTTGAGAAGCGAGAGCAATGGAAAGTAACTGATATGCTTTTCAATCCTATGGTGAGTTGGAACTGAACATATCTGATATCAACCCTTTTGTCCTCTGGAAATATCAGGGATTTGTCAGCCTGTTACATGCACAATGTACATTGTACCTCTGATATGTAGAATTTGTTAGTAAACAAAGGAATACTAAAATGGCGGCTATTTTGGAATAATGTGTATTGGGGAAAAGGTTTGACAGTCTCTAGCTACTCCGTTTAAAGCTCCTAGTATTATTTTTGCTAGTGTTTTTTACGTAACTGATCCATTGAAAACATGGGAAGTGGCAATTCCAAGTGCCTAAAAAGAACTTACAGTTGGCAGGGTGTATGCTCCCAAACACTGCTAGTAGTCCACATCTGAGACACTCTTTAACCTTTCTTTTTATTGTTGCAAACACCATAAAAAAAATGCACACTGTGCTTCTTGGATGTGTATAGAGTATCTCTGAGATGAATATTATGTGCAGGGCTCTGCTGTTTATAAGTACATACATGTACATGTGTGCATTTTCTCATTGGCATTGTACAAACTACTTGTATCAGACACAGTACCATAAATCCTCTATTAGGTCTTTCTTCTCTAATAAGCCTCTTTTTCCAACCTTTCAAAGTACATGCAAGTGTCCCTCTCTCATAAGGCTACCGTCAAAAGTGCTTAAAGGGCTTAGTAGAGGATTTACAGTAAGTTAATAGTTTTTCTTGTGCATTTGATTTTCCCAAGCAAAACTTACTTGAAGTTTGTTCAGAAGGATGATATTGAAAATTAACGTCGTTGGTAGATTTCAAAGTGGCTCAAGTGTTTTTTTTGTTTGTTTACTACATACATGTACGGTTGTGTACAAAATGTAGCTACTTGTTTTTTGATCCACTGGCTTTCATTCATAATGTCTTACTGAGGATTACATCAGAGCCACACAGTACAAAAATTGTCTCTGTAGAATCTACTTAGTTGAGGTATCTGTTAGGGGGACTTGTTCATGGGTGAAAATTTGTTCAAAAATGTAGAAGAAAAAAGTGACATCTTTTGAGGCAAAAAACCATTGCTAACATTTTACTTTTGCACAGGTGTTGATGATGGTGTTGCCACTTCTTTTGCTGTTAGTCTTACCTAAACTTATAAATAGCCAGGATCCAGAGACACAAAAGGTAGGGGTGATGGTTTGATTGATATTTAGCTCTTGCATGTATTAACCGAGCAGGAGGTCTGTATGGGAGAATCTTGACCAATGTCGTAAGTACAGACCAAATGCAGTGAGATTTGTACACATGACCAAGGTTTAAGATTCTTCCATACAGACTGAATTAGCTTGGTTAATAACTAAAGATGTGTATTTTAAGGCAAAGACAAGATGAATTAAATTTGTTTAATGTACATGTAATTGGTTTGAACTAACTGACATTTTGCTTGTGGACGGCAATAAGCTGAATTTAATTCTTCCAAAGTTTGCTTGACTGTCCTCTTTACTTTTTCTCTCATCAGCTTTTTGGAACTTACAGAAATAAATATTGTCAGATGGCAATAATGATTTTGCCTTTTAGTTTGCAACTTTTTCACCACAAAACATTACCAGTCTAGATTGTAAAATCCTGACCGCGGCCAATATCGATTTCAGCCAATCAAGTTTGTGAAATTGGTAGTTCCCAGTCCTTGTGAGACAGAGCCATATAATAATAGACCTTATTATCCACCTGCACTTCGCAGAGTACAAATAAGGCTTAAGACGAGTACAAATATCATGCAGTATTTGTACTCCACAGGACCGGTTAGACAGGTTTCCTGTCGTTGACCAATCAGTTAGCTGGATTTCCCGAGCCAATCTCTGTTCCGCTCCGCTTACTTCTGTCACGCATTCCCTGTAAATAACGGAACATCCACAAAATTCACTCGCACAAACATACCAATTTGGCTTGTTGGATAATAAATCTCTTATTAGCCGTTTTGTTGTGTTGTATCGCTGAGAATTTTTACTCTTTGTTTGTATTTTGACTCGCCCTACGGGCTCGCCAAAATACGGCACAACTCGTAAAAATACTCAGCGATACTACACAACAAAATGTCTAATAAGATATATATTAGTGTCTCATGTTAAGTCTCTGTCCTTGACCCCTCCCTTAAATTGACACAATTCTCTCCACCCCCTGGTCTTCCCCAACCTCCCCAACCCCCTGAATTGAGCATGGCAAATTTTGTCTTGGGCTCCTAAAAAAGTGGCTTCGGCTCCTTATTTTTGAGATTAAAAACTTTCTTAGGCAACAGCCTTGTAGGTACATGAAGTTTGTACAGCAAGATGACAAAATACAGTGGGTAAGATAATCTGGCACTGGACATGAATCTGAACTCCTATTAGCTTGAGAACCTGCTTTGGTTGTTTGGAATTTCTCTACTTGAGCTCTAACTTGCTACTGGACATTTTATTCTGTCCTGTTAGGAAATGCAGTCATCAATGAACATGTTTAATCAGTCCAAAGATTTACCAGACATCTCTGATTGGTTTGCCAAGAACTTCTCCTCTGGCAGTAAGAAAAAGACAACAAGTAAAGCAGCACCGAAGAAAGCTGTCACAGGAAATGTAAGAAGACGTTGAATTCCAACCTAAATTGTGCAATTGTCTGATTTTGTTAAAATGTAGCTGAAAATTGCTGACAAACTGCATTAAAAGTGCTAGAGATTTAAAGTAGTTGTGTTTGCAGTTTGCTGAAAGATATTGCAACAAAGCCTGATTAAAAACCCAAAACTTCCTCATGGCCAATGTTAAGCTCTGCCAAATGAGTTGGTGTAAGCCAAACTGGAAGCGAATGTACATCAGTGGAGTGTCAAAGCTTAATTTGTATACCGGTAGTTGCATCAAACTGGCATTGTGGATGTCTTGTAATAGAAATCTTCAAATCCTTATTATTGTAAACTCAACTGCAATGATCATGGCTTCACGTTGTGATTGCTCATTTTACATTTCTTATAAATCTATTAGCATTTTATTGCAAAGGCCCTTGGTTTATTGGCTGTGCTTCTGACTATCTATCTACTTGGTGGTAGATTGTGAGTAGCCTAAAGTGTGGTTGTTTACAAGATGGTAGCCACCTCTTTACATTTTCAAGTAGATCTGATGAGCCCAATGACTCAACTTTGAACAATCTCTAGATCAAAAAGTAGGTTTATACTAACACAATTACAATATACTGTATGGTCTTGACTTCCATGCATGATAGAAATCTTGAGCTTATAATCTAATTGTTAAGTGGGTGTCTTTGGCTCAATTCTTTAAGAATAACAGAAGACGATGATGAATTAACACTGTAATGACCAAGAGTGATTAATATCTATGTACTTCTAAGAGTATTAACCCATTGTCTGCACAGACAGTTGATGAGAATTAACAAATCATTATCTAGGGGATATCACCTTGATTTGCCACCACATTTTCAGAACTAATAGTAGCAAACTATAATCATTACGACAATCAGTAAGAAGAATTACTGTGAAATTCAGAAAACCATGAACAAAACCTCAAAACCTTGCTATATGGGGCTTAGTTTTGTCACGCCATATGGGCTTTTCATAGTTACACTTTAACATTCCATAGCATTTACGGTTTTCAGAGTTTCTCAGTTATGTTTTGATCTTGGTAGTGGATGGATTACGTGTATGAGAGTGACTTATTTTTTAGACTTCTTAGTTCTGTAAAGTGAATATAAAGATGATTGTTTACAGAATGTGATGCAGTCCATATTGTAATTTATACCATCATATTATTTAATCATTTCTTTGTAACACGTACAAAAGAAAAAACTGAGCTCAGGTCATTTTAATAAACTGGTAACAACTAACTGACTGTTCAGTGTAGTGGTACAAATGTATATCTGAGGTTTGCTGAAGTGGGAGAGTCATTGAAAATTATTGTCTGCATAGCAAGTGTAGGGAGGTGGCAGTGGTCTGAACAAGCAGAGTGAAGGGGAGGGAGCATGAGAGTAGACTCAATTAAGGTGGCTTGATAGGCTAAAAGGGACCAGAAAGTTTGTTTAAATAAGCGAGGAAAGACTATTGTGTGCAATTGCCCTCATGAAGAGAAAATAAATTCTGAAGGTTTTACTCAAAAAAGTTGCTATGGCAACCAACCTCACCCTTTTGAGATATTGATAGCATTGACACCGACAGTTCCAGCTCTTTTAGAAAACAAGATTTGACTTTCAAACAAGCACATTTTGTAAGTTTCACACACATTTTGTAAGTTTCTATTTCGTCCTGTCAGAATGAACTAGTTGACGTTTTGACATGCAGTTAACCCTTGTTTTCAGTGCTTTTTACAGGCTTTATCTTGAAATAACTTTATTGTGCACCAAACCCAGTAGACAAATTTTCTTGTGTCACGTGACAGATGTTAAATGTTACGGTTCTTTTAGTTGATTACGTCACGACACTAATGATTACCCCAAATTTGAGGAACTTCTCTTTAATACTCCAGAGTAGAAATGTTTGCATGAAGTCAGTTGGTACGAAGGTAGACTTTTGAGAAAGAATGCATTTTAGGAAGTTCGGGAGTGTAATGGTTATATTTTGTAAAAAAAAAGTTACTGTAGTTGTAGGAAATATTACTTTTTGTAAGGGAATGAATGAGCCTATGGTATGGTCTTGATTCAGAAAGCACTTTTCACACGTCATTACAATTATCGAGTGGTGCAAATCTTAACAGCTTTTGTACAAAGTATCGTTCATATTTGTCGAAACTGATCTACATTTGTGGTCACTTTCTGACTGTAAACAACCGTCCCTATGGCCGTCGCTATGTAGAAAATTTATACCACTGCGTACTTTTCTTGAACTTTGCACTCATCTAGGGGCAAATTCAGCAAGATCGTTTCAAAATGATCTTTACGTGTGTTCAACAGCTTTAAATGTTCTATTTTTCAAAAAATTGTACTTTTTATGAATGACGTCATTTTTCAGCCTATCGAGCCACCTTAAAACCGGAAAGTGATTAGCTTGTTTGTAAAGCGTGCTATTAAGGCAGCTGTGATCGTCCATGCTAGTTTCTTCATGTTTGGTTTCAAGCTCTCTTGCATTTCACTTTTCTTTCCCACTCCCCAGTCCACCCCCCTGCCAGAAAGATATTGCAAGACATGAGTTTTGTACATTGGTATGACTGTGTTCATTATTATCACTGCTGCCGTAATTTATGCAACTGAGCTAGACCTGGTGCATTTAGACATATCTTCAGGGTAGAGTGGAAATTATATATCTTCCAATGGGCCATGGGAATGTCGTTCCAGAAATAAACTGGTCCCATGATATGGTATTTAAAAGAGATAGCTAAGCGACGTGGCATTGTGATGTTTATGCTAAGTTTATTTTTTTGATATCTGCTTGCTGATGAGCCGCCGATGACTCAACGTTTAACAATCTCTTCCAGCGTATTTCATAAAACAAAGTTATGTTGTCTCCTTAATGGTAATGGGACAGATCTTGGGGTTTAAAAGAGAAAAAGAAAACGAATCAGCTAAAAACGATAATGGGAGCCGCGGCGTGATGAGGGAGCAGCCTTTGCGCCTTCCTCGTCATCGCTTGATTCTTCACCGTCAGTAGAGGCTTCATCTTCTAGGACATCAAATCCCTGACATGGCTCGTCTTCATCTTCGTCTTCGCTTTCCTCCTTGCTTTCTTTAGAGAACAGCTCCTTCTTGATCATTTTCCATGTTAGCTTTTTCTTTTCGACTCCTTTGTCCCAGTTGGGTCTCTCTGGTCCATTGGATTCTTTCTGCTTGAGGTAGACGCACTCTGCGATAACTGACATGAGATACGCCACTTGTTCTGTCTCCACCTCTACCCATTCAAACCGTAACTCCTCTGTGAAGTAAATCTCAAAATGAACGCTGTCACCTTGGGCTTGAGACCAGCGACGAATTTTTTGCCATGGAGCAAAAAATGCTGTTTTTTCTGTCGAGAGAGGATGTAGAAGATTAGTATTTGGGGAGCAGGGATGGCGCAGTGGTGAGAGCGCTCGCCTCCCCTCAATGCAACTTGGGACCCGGGCTCGATTCCGGCCGGTGTAATCATGTAGTTTGATGATGAGTTTATTGTCGGTTCTCGCGCGCCTTCAGGCTCCGACGATTTTACTAGCTCGGGGTCATAACACTTGCCATAACACTTGCGTTTCACTGGTAACGCAAAGGTCGTGGGTTCGAATCACGTTCAAAGCCTGAACCTTTTCAGGTCATTTTTCCAGTAGTGTTATGGATGAATTCGCATCTTTTATTCTTTCATCATTTAATTGCTACTGTTGGACATCTATTACCACTAAGTTGAGAGTTGCATTTAAGCCAAGATTTTACCACTGTGAATAACTTTCTCAATAATACGTTGTAAGGGTGCGAAAAATGAGTCAAGGATTTAAGAGCAATGCTCAGCTGGAAAGGTAAATAATAACATTTTCCACGATTCGTGGAGGTTGTTAGTGAGTTAGAACACAAAGCTATCTGTGATCAACTCCTTTTAACGTACTCTCAAACATCCACTCGAATGTACTACTGATCTTTAAACGAATGTTATTTGGACCGCTATAAGCTAAATTGTTTTTATTTTTTATTTCATAAATAGAATAACTGTTCTCTTCTCGGAACAAATAATGATGTGCGATTTTATATTTTAGGTCTCTGAATTGTCTTGATAAAAATTGATTGGAAGTTAAAACTTCTAATTAATTTTTATGTCAAGTGTACGTTTTTATAGTGTTTTAAACTTATTTTTAAACTTACTTTAAAATATTTTTCAACTTAGTAATACACGATCCCACAAGCAAGTAGTTTGCTTTAAACATTGATCGTGTTTAAATAAAGGATTTTACTTACTTACTTACTAGCTAGTCCAAGGACAAATATCCGAGCCTATTTTCGCGCCAAATAGAGGCTATTTTGTTTATCTGATACTTCAAATATTTTTCGCAAAACGCGCGGTTTTGACAACCGAGGATTACCATTCTGATATGCTCCATTTTTAGCCAGGGCATATTCAATCACGAGACGCGTTTACCCCAGTCACGTGCGAACTAAAATGTTTGATGGATTATGAGAGACAGCAGTTATCGACGCTGATGAATCTTCACTTATATAATTAATCTTTTTAGTTTCTGCCATAACGAACATTTACTTTTTTTTTACTTCGCCTTCTATAATTCGCCACACAATACCAAGCACACATATTAAACATGATAATGAAAAGGAGAAAATGATAAATATGCAGGAATTGTCTTGATAAAACAA
>JAHPZR010014230.1:0-17360 GCA_019787425.1 Platygyra sinensis
ATGTCTTACTGAGGATTACATCAGAGCCACCACAGTACAAAAATTGTCTCTGTAGAATCTACTTAGTTGAGGTATCTGTTAGGGGGACTTGTTCATGGGTGAAAATTTGTTCAAAAATGTAGAAGAAAAAAGTGACATCTTTTGAGGCAAAAAACCATTGCTAACATTTTACTTTTGCACAGGTGTTGATGATGGTGTTGCCACTTCTTTTGCTGTTAGTCTTACCTAAACTTATAAATAGCCAGGATCCAGAGACACAAAAGGTAGGGGTGATGGTTTGATTGATATTTAGCTCTTGCATGTATTAACCGAGCAGGAGGTCTGTATGGGAGAATCTTGACCAATGTCGTAAGTACAGACCAAATGCAGTGAGATTTGTACACATGACCAAGGTTTAAGATTCTTCCATACAGACTGAATTAGCTTGGTTAATAACTAAAGATGTGTATTTTAAGGCAAAGACAAGATGAATTAAATTTGTTTAATGTACATGTAATTGGTTTGAACTAACTGACATTTTGCTTGTGGACGGCAATAAGCTGAATTTAATTCTTCCAAAGTTTGCTTGACTGTCCTCTTTACTTTTTCTCTCATCAGCTTTTGGAACTTACAGAAATAAATATTGTCAGATGGCAATAATGATTTTGCCTTTTAGTTTGCAACTTTTTCACCACAAAACATTACCAGTCTAGATTGTAAAATCCTGACCGCGGCCAATATCGATTTCAGCCAATCAAGTTTGTGAAATTGGTAGTTCCCAGTCCTTGTGAGACAGAGCCATATAATAATAGACCTTATTATCCACCTGCACTTCGCAGAGTACAAATAAGGCTTAAGACGAGTACAAATATCATGCAGTATTTGTACTCCACAGGACCGGTTAGACAGGTTTCCTGTCGTTGACCAATCAGTTAGCTGGATTTCCCGAGCCAATCTCTGTTCCGCTCCGCTTACTTCTGTCACGCATTCCCTGTAAATAACGGAACATCCACAAAATTCACTCGCACAAACATACCAATTTGGCTTGTTGGATAATAAATCTCTTATTAGCCGTTTTGTTGTGTTGTATCGCTGAGAATTTTTACTCTTTGTTTGTATTTTGACTCGCCCTACGGGCTCGCCAAAATACGGCACAACTCGTAAAAATACTCAGCGATACTACACAACAAAATGTCTAATAAGATATATATTAGTGTCCTCATGTTAAGTCTCTGTCCTTGACCCCTCCCTTAAATTGACACAATTCTCTCCACCCCCTGGTCTTCCCCAACCTCCCCAACCCCCTGAATTGAGCATGGCAAATTTTGTCTTGGGCTCCTAAAAAAGTGGCTTCGGCTCCTTATTTTTGAGATTAAAAACTTTCTTAGGCAACAGCCTTGTAGGTACATGAAGTTTGTACAGCAAGATGACAAAATACAGTGGGTAAGATAATCTGGCACTGGACATGAATCTGAACTCCTATTAGCTTGAGAACCTGCTTTGGTTGTTTGGAATTTCTCTACTTGAGCTCTAACTTGCTACTGGACATTTTATTCTGTCCTGTTAGGAAATGCAGTCATCAATGAACATGTTTAATCAGTCCAAAGATTTACCAGACATCTCTGATTGGTTTGCCAAGAACTTCTCCTCTGGCAGTAAGAAAAAGACAACAAGTAAAGCAGCACCGAAGAAAGCTGTCACAGGAAATGTAAGAAGACGTTGAATTCCAACCTAAATTGTGCAATTGTCTGATTTTGTTAAAATGTAGCTGAAAATTGCTGACAAACTGCATTAAAAGTGCTAGAGATTTAAAGTAGTTGTGTTTGCAGTTTGCTGAAAGATATTGCAACAAAGCCTGATTAAAAACCCAAAACTTCCTCATGGCCAATGTTAAGCTCTGCCAAATGAGTTGGTGTAAGCCAAACTGGAAGCGAATGTACATCAGTGGAGTGTCAAAGCTTAATTTGTATACCGGTAGTTGCATCAAACTGGCATTGTGGATGTCTTGTAATAGAAATCTTCAAATCCTTATTATTGTAAACTCAACTGCAATGATCATGGCTTCACGTTGTGATTGCTCATTTTACATTTCTTATAAATCTATTAGCATTTTATTGCAAAGGCCCTTGGTTTATTGGCTGTGCTTCTGACTATCTATCTACTTGGTGGTAGATTGTGAGTAGCCTAAAGTGTGGTTGTTTACAAGATGGTAGCCACCTCTTTACATTTTCAAGTAGATCTGATGAGCCCAATGACTCAACTTTGAACAATCTCTAGATCAAAAAGTAGGTTTATACTAACACAATTACAATATACTGTATGGTCTTGACTTCCATGCATGATAGAAATCTTGAGCTTATAATCTAATTGTTAAGTGGGTGTCTTTGGCTCAATTCTTTAAGAATAACAGAAGACGATGATGAATTAACACTGTAATGACCAAGAGTGATTAATATCTATGTACTTCTAAGAGTATTAACCCATTGTCTGCACAGACAGTTGATGAGAATTAACAAATCATTATCTAGGGGATATCACCTTGATTTGCCACCACATTTTCAGAACTAATAGTAGCAAACTATAATCATTACGACAATCAGTAAGAAGAATTACTGTGAAATTCAGAAAACCATGAACAAAACCTCAAAACCTTGCTATATGGGGCTTAGTTTTGTCACGCCATATGGGCTTTTCATAGTTACACTTTAACATTCCATAGCATTTACGGTTTTCAGAGTTTCTCAGTTATGTTTTGATCTTGGTAGTGGATGGATTACGTGTATGAGAGTGACTTATTTTTTAGACTTCTTAGTTCTGTAAAGTGAATATAAAGATGATTGTTTACAGAATGTGATGCAGTCCATATTGTAATTTATACCATCATATTATTTAATCATTTCTTTGTAACACGTACAAAAGAAAAAACTGAGCTCAGGTCATTTTAATAAACTGGTAACAACTAACTGACTGTTCAGTGTAGTGGTACAAATGTATATCTGAGGTTTGCTGAAGTGGGAGAGTCATTGAAAATTATTGTCTGCATAGCAAGTGTAGGGAGGTGGCAGTGGTCTGAACAAGCAGAGTGAAGGGGAGGGAGCATGAGAGTAGACTCAATTAAGGTGGCTTGATAGGCTAAAAGGGACCAGAAAGTTTGTTTAAATAAGCGAGGAAAGACTATTGTGTGCAATTGCCCTCATGAAGAGAAAATAAATTCTGAAGGTTTTACTCAAAAAAGTTGCTATGGCAACCAACCTCACCCTTTTGAGATATTGATAGCATTGACACCGACAGTTCCAGCTCTTTTAGAAAACAAGATTTGACTTTCAAACAAGCACATTTTGTAAGTTTCACACACATTTTGTAAGTTTCTATTTCGTCCTGTCAGAATGAACTAGTTGACGTTTTGACATGCAGTTAACCCTTGTTTTCAGTGCTTTTTACAGGCTTTATCTTGAAATAACTTTATTGTGCACCAAACCCAGTAGACAAATTTTCTTGTGTCACGTGACAGATGTTAAATGTTACGGTTCTTTTAGTTGATTACGTCACGACACTAATGATTACCCCAAATTTGAGGAACTTCTCTTTAATACTCCAGAGTAGAAATGTTTGCATGAAGTCAGTTGGTACGAAGGTAGACTTTTGAGAAAGAATGCATTTTAGGAAGTTCGGGAGTGTAATGGTTATATTTTGTAAAAAAAAAGTTACTGTAGTTGTAGGAAATATTACTTTTTGTAAGGGAATGAATGAGCCTATGGTATGGTCTTGATTCAGAAAGCACTTTTCACACGTCATTACAATTATCGAGTGGTGCAAATCTTAACAGCTTTTGTACAAAGTATCGTTCATATTTGTCGAAACTGATCTACATTTGTGGTCACTTTCTGACTGTAAACAACCGTCCCTATGGCCGTCGCTATGTAGAAAATTTATACCACTGCGTACTTTTCTTGAACTTTGCACTCATCTAGGGGCAAATTCAGCAAGATCGTTTCAAATGATCTTTACGTGTGTTCAACAGCTTTAAATGTTCTATTTTTCAAAAAATTGTACTTTTTATGAATGACGTCATTTTTCAGCCTATCGAGCCACCTTAAAACCGGAAAGTGATTAGCTTGTTTGTAAAGCGTGCTATTAAGGCAGCTGTGATCGTCCATGCTAGTTTCTTCATGTTTGGTTTCAAGCTCTCTTGCATTTCACTTTCTTTCCCACTCCCAGTCCACCCCCCTGCCAGAAAGATATTGCAAGACATGAGTTTTGTACATTGGTATGACTGTGTTCATTATTATCACTGCTGCCGTAATTTATGCAACTGAGCTAGACCTGGTGCATTTAGACATATCTTCAGGGTAGAGTGGAAATTATATATCTTCCAATGGGCCATGGGAATGTCGTTCCAGAAATAAACTGGTCCCATGATATGGTATTTAAAAGAGATAGCTAAGCGACGTGGCATTGTGATGTTTATGCTAAGTTTATTTTTTTGATATCTGCTTGCTGATGAGCCGCCGATGACTCAACGTTTAACAATCTCTTCCAGCGTATTTCATAAAACAAAGTTATGTTGTCTCCTTAATGGTAATGGGACAGATCTTGGGGTTTAAAAGAGAAAAAGAAAACGAATCAGCTAAAAACGATAATGGGAGCCGCGGCGTGATGAGGGAGCAGCCTTTGCGCCTTCCTCGTCATCGCTTGATTCTTCACCGTCAGTAGAGGCTTCATCTTCTAGGACATCAAATCCCTGACATGGCTCGTCTTCATCTTCGTCTTCGCTTTCCTCCTTGCTTTCTTTAGAGAACAGCTCCTTCTTGATCATTTTCCATGTTAGCTTTTTCTTTTCGACTCCTTTGTCCCAGTTGGGTCTCTCTGGTCCATTGGATTCTTTCTGCTTGAGGTAGACGCACTCTGCGATAACTGACATGAGATACGCCACTTGTTCTGTCTCCACCTCTACCCATTCAAACCGTAACTCCTCTGTGAAGTAAATCTCAAAATGAACGCTGTCACCTTGGGCTTGAGACCAGCGACGAATTTTTTGCCATGGAGCAAAAAATGCTGTTTTTTCTGTCGAGAGAGGATGTAGAAGATTAGTATTTGGGGAGCAGGGATGGCGCAGTGGTGAGAGCGCTCGCCTCCCCTCAATGCAACTTGGGACCCGGGCTCGATTCCGGCCGGTGTAATCATGTAGTTTGATGATGAGTTTATTGTCGGTTCTCGCGCGCCTTCAGGCTCCGACGATTTTACTAGCTCGGGGTCATAACACTTGCCATAACACTTGCGTTTCACTGGTAACGCAAAGGTCGTGGGTTCGAATCACGTTCAAAGCCTGACCCTTTTCAGGTCATTTTTCCAGTAGTGTTATGGATGAATTCGCATCTTTTATTCTTTCATCATTTAATTGCTACTGTTGGACATCTATTACCACTAAGTTGAGAGTTGCATTTAAGCCAAGATTTTACCACTGTGAATAACTTTCTCAATAATACGTTGTAAGGGTGCGAAAAATGAGTCAAGGATTTAAGAGCAATGCTCAGCTGGAAAGGTAAATAATAACATTTTCCACGATTCGTGGAGGTTGTTAGTGAGTTAGAACACAAAGCTATCTGTGATCAACCTCCTTTTAACGTACTCTCAAACATCCACTCGAATGTACTACTGATCTTTAAACGAATGTTATTTGGACCGCTATAAGCTAAATGTTTTTATTTTTTATTTCATAAATAGACTAACTGTTCTCTTCTCGGAACAAATAATGATGTGCGATTTTATATTTTAGGTCTCTGAATTGTCTGATAAAAATTGATTGAAGTTAAAACTTCTAATTAATTTTTATGTCAAGTGTACGTTTTTATAGTGTTTTTAAACTTATTTTAAACTTACTTTAAAATATTTTCAACTTAGTAATACACGATCCCACAAGCAAGTAGTTTGCTTTAAACATTGATCGTGTTTAAATAAAGGATTTTACTTACTTACTTACTAGCTAGTCCAAGGACAAATATCCGAGCCTATTTTCGCGCCAAATAGAGGCTATTTTGTTTATCTGATACTTCAAATATTTTTCGCAAAACGCGCGGTTTTGACAACCGAGGATTACCATTCTGATATGCTCCATTTTTAGCCAGGGCATATTCAATCACGAGACGCGTTTACCCCAGTCACGTGCGAACTAAAATGTTTGATGGATTATGAGAGACAGCAGTTATCGACGCTGATGAATCTTCACTTATTAATTAATCTTTTTAGTTTCTGCCATAACGAACATTTACTTTTTTTTTACTTCGCCTTCTATAATTCGCCACACAATACCAAGCACACATATTAAACATGATAATGAAAAGGAGAAAAATGGATAAACTATGCAGGAATTGTTCTTGATAAAACAAGGGTTAACTGCATGTCAAAACGTCAACTAGTTCATTCTGACAGGACGAAATAGAAACTTACAAAATGTGTGTGAAACTTACAAAATGTGCTTGTTTGAAAGTCAAATCTTGTTTTCTAAAAGAGCTGGAACTGTCGGTGTCAATGCTATCAATATCTCAAAAGGGTGAGGTTGGTTGCCATAGCAACTTTTTTGAGTAAAACCTTCAAAATTTATTTTCTCTTCATGAGGGCAATTGCACACAATAGTCTTTCCTTGCTTATTTAAACAAACTTTCTGGTCGCTTTTAGCCTATCAAGCCACCTTAATTGAAGTCTACTCTCATGATCCCTCCCCTTCACTCCGCTTGTTCAGACCAGCTGCCACCTCCCTACACTTGCTATGCAGACAATATTTTCAATGACTCTCCCACTTCAGAAAACCTCAGACATACATTTGTACCAGTACACTGAACAGTCAGTTAGTTGTTACCAGTTTATTAAAATGACCTGAGCTCAGTTTTTTCTTTTGTACGTGTTCCAAAGAAATGATTAAATAATATGATGGTATAAATTACAATATGGACAGCATCACATTCTGTAAACAATCATCTTTATATTCACTTTACAGAACTAAGAAGTCTAAAAAATAAGTCACTCTCATACACGTAATCCATCCACTACCAAGATGAAAACATAACTGAGAAACTCCGAAAACCGTAAATGCTATGGAATTTTAAAGTGTAACTATGAAAAGCCCATATGGCGTGACAAAACTAAGCCCCATATAGCAAGGTTTTGAGGTTTTGTTCATGGTTTTCTGAATTTCACAGTAATTCTTCTTACTGATTGTCGTAATGATTATAGTTTGCTACTATTAGTTCTGAAAATGTGGTGGCAAATCAAGGTGATATCCCCTAGATAATGATTTGTTAATTCTCATCAACTGTCTGTGCAGACAATGGGTTAATACTCTTAGAAGTACATAGATATTAATCACTCTTGGTCATTACAGTGTTAATTCATCATCGTCTTCTGTTATTCTTAAAGAATTGAGCCAAAGACACCCACTTAACAATTAGAATATAAGCTCAAGATTTCTATCATGCATGGAAGTCAAGACCATACAGTATATTGTAATTGTGTTAGTATAAACCTACTTTTTGATCTAGAGATTGTTCAAAGTTGAGTCATTGGGCTCATCAGATCTACTTGAAAATGTAAAGAAGTGGTTACCATCTTGTAAACAACCACACTTTAGGCTACTCACAATCTACCTCCAAGTAGATAGATAGTCAGAAGCACAGCCAATAAACCAAGGGCCTTTGCAATAAATGCTAATAGATTTATAAGAAATGTAAAATGAGCAATCACAAAGTGAAGCCATGATCATTGCAGTTGAGTTTACAATAATGAGGATTTGAAGATTTCTATTACAAGACATCCACAATGCCAGTTTGATGCAACTACCGGTATACAAATTAAGCTTTGACACTCCACTGATGTACATTCGCTTCCAGTTTGGCTTACACCAACTCATTTGGCAGAGCTTAACATTGGCCATGAGGAAGTTATGGGTTTTTAATCAGGCTTTGTTGCAATATCTTTCAGCAAACTGCAAACACGACTACTTTAAATCTCTGGCACTTTTAATGCAGTTTGTCAGCAATTTTCAGCTACATTTTAACAAAATCAGACAATTGCACAATTTAGGTTGGAATTCAACGTCTTCTTACATTTCCTGTGACAGCTTTCTTCGGTGCTGCTTTACTTGTTGTCTTTTTCTTACTGCCAGAGGAGAAGTTCTTGGCAAACCAATCAGAGATGTCTGGTAAATCTTTGGACTGATTAAACATGTTCATTGATGACTGCATTTCCTAACAGGACAGAATAAAATGTCCAGTAGCAAGTTAGAGCTCAAGTAGAGAAATTCCAAACAACCAAAGCAGGTTTCTCAAGCTAATAGGAGTTCAGATTCATGTCCAGTGCCAGATTATCTTACCCACTGTATTTTGTCATCTTGCTGTACAAACTTCATGTACCTACAAGGCTGTTGCCTAAGAAAGTTTTTAATCTCAAAAATAAGGAGCCGAAGCCACTTTTTTAGGAGCCCAAGACAAAATTTGCCATGCTCAATTCAGGGGGTTGGGGAGGTTGGGGAAGACCAGGGGGTGGAGAGAATTGTGTCAATTTAAGGGAGGGGTCAAGGACAGAGACTTTCCATGAGGCACTAATATATATCTTATTAGACATTTTGTTGTGTAGTATCGCTGAGTATTTTTACGAGTTGTGCCGTATTTTGGCGAGCCCGTAGGGCGAGTCAAAATACAAACAAAGAGTAAAAATTCTCATATTTTGACTCGCCCTACGGGCTCGCCAAAATACGGCACAACTCGTAAAAATACTCAGCGATACTACACAACAAAATGTCTAATAAGATATATATTAGTGCCTCATGGAAAGTCTCTGTCCTTGACCCCTCCCTTAATTGACACAATTCTCTCCACCCCCTGGTCTTCCCCAACCTCCCCAACCCCCTGAATTGAGCATGGCAAATTTTGTCTTGGGCTCCTAAAAAAGTGGCTTCGGCTCCTTATTTTTGAGATTAAAAACTTTCTTAGGCAACAGCCTTGTAGGTACATGAAGTTTGTACAGCAAGATGACAAAATACAGTGGGTAAGATAATCTGGCACTGGACATGAATCTGAACTCCTATTAGCTTGAGAACCTGCTTTGGTTGTTTGGAATTTCTCTACTTGAGCTCTAACTTGCTACTGGACATTTTATTCTGTCCTGTTAGGAAATGCAGTCATCAATGAACATGTTTAATCAGTCCAAAGATTTACAGACATCTCTGATTGGTTTGCCAAGAACTTCTCCTCTGGCAGTAAGAAAAAGACAACAAGTAAAGCAGCACCGAAGAAAGCTGTCACAGGAAATGTAAGAAGACGTTGAATTCCAACCTAAATTGTGCAATTGTCTGATTTTGTTAAAATGTAGCTGAAAATTGCTGACAAACTGCATTAAAAGTGCCAGAGATTTAAAGTAGTCGTGTTTGCAGTTTGCTGAAAGATATTGCAACAAAGCCTGATTAAAAACCCATAACTTCCTCATGGCCAATGTTAAGCTCTGCCAAATGAGTTGGTGTAAGCCAAACTGGAAGCGAATGTACATCAGTGGAGTGTCAAAGCTTAATTTGTATACCGGTAGTTGCATCAAACTGGCATTGTGGATGTCTTGTAATAGAAATCTTCAAATCCTCATTATTGTAAACTCAACTGCAATGATCATGGCTTCACTTTGTGATTGCTCATTTTACATTTCTTATAAATCTATTAGCATTTTATTGCAAAGGCCCTTGGTTTATTGGCTGTGCTTCTGACTATCTATCTACTTGGAGGTAGATTGTGAGTAGCCTAAAGTGTGGTTGTTTACAAGATGGTAACCACTTCTTTACATTTTCAAGTAGATCTGATGAGCCCAATGACTCAACTTTGAACAATCTCTAGATCAAAAAGTAGGTTTATACTAACACAATTACAATATACTGTATGGTCTTGACTTCCATGCATGATAGAAATCTTGAGCTTATATTCTAATTGTTAAGTGGGTGTCTTTGGCTCAATTCTTTAAGAATAACAGAAGACGATGATGAATTAACACTGTAATGACCAAGAGTGATTAATATCTATGTACTTCTAAGAGTATTAACCCATTGTCTGCACAGACAGTTGATGAGAATTAACAAATCATTATCTAGGGGATATCACCTTGATTTGCCACCACATTTTCAGAACTAATAGTAGCAAACTATAATCATTACGACAATCAGTAAGAAGAATTACTGTGAAATTCAGAAAACCATGAACAAAACCTCAAAACCTTGCTATATGGGGCTTAGTTTTGTCACGCCATATGGGCTTTTCATAGTTACACTTTAAAATTCCATAGCATTTACGGTTTTCGGAGTTTCTCAGTTATGTTTTCATCTTGGTAGTGGATGGATTACGTGTATGAGAGTGACTTATTTTTTAGACTTCTTAGTTCTGTAAAGTGAATATAAAGATGATTGTTTACAGAATGTGATGCTGTCCATATTGTAATTTATACCATCATATTATTTAATCATTTCTTTGGAACACGTACAAAAGAAAAAACTGAGCTCAGGTCATTTTAATAAACTGGTAACAACTAACTGACTGTTCAGTGTACTGGTACAAATGTATGTCTGAGGTTTTCTGAAGTGGGAGAGTCATTGAAAATATTGTCTGCATAGCAAGTGTAGGGAGGTGGCAGCTGTCGAACAAGCGGAGTGAAGGGGAGGGATCATGAGAGTAGACTCAATTAAGGTGCTTGATAGGCTAAAAGCGACCAGAAAGTTTGTTTAAATAAGCAAGGAAAGACTATTGTGTGCAATTGCCCTCATGAAGAGAAAATAAATTTTGAAGGTTTTACTCAAAAAAGTTGCTATGGCAACCAACCTCACCCTTTTGAGATATTGATAGCATTGACACCGACAGTTCCAGCTCTTTTAGAAAACAAGATTTGACTTTCAAACAAGCACATTTTGTAAGTTTCACACACATTTTGTAAGTTTCTATTTCGGCCTGTCAGAATGAACTAGTTGACCGTTTGACATGCAGTTAACCCTTGTTTTATCAAGAACAATTCCTGCATAGTTTATCCATTTTTCTCCTTTTCATTATCATGTTTAATATGTGTGCTTGGTATTGTGTGGCGAATTATAGAAGGCGAAGTAAAAAAAAAGTAAATGTTCGTTATGGCAGAAACTAAAAAGATTAATTAATAAGTGAAGATTCATCAGCGTCGATAACTGCTGTCTCTCATAATCCATCAAACATTTTAGTTCGCACGTGACTGGGGTAAACGCGTCTCGTGATTGAATATGCCCTGGCTAAAAATGGAGCATATCAGAATGGTACTCCTCGGTTGTCAAAACCGCGCGTTTTGCGAAAAATATTTGAAGTATCAGATAAACAAAATAGCCTCTATTTGGCCGCGAAAATAGGCTCGGATATTTGTCCTTGGACTAGCTAGTAAGTAGTAAGTAAAATCCTTTATTTAAACACGATCAATGTTTAAAGCAAACTACTTGCTTGTGGGATCGTGTATTACTAAGTTGAAAATATTTTAAAGTAAGTTTAAAATAAGTTTAAAACACTATAAAAACGTACACTTGACATAAAAATTAATTAGAAGTTTTAACTTCCAATCAATTTTTATCAGACAATTCAGAGACCTAAAATATAAAATCGCACATCATTATTTGTTCCGAGAAGAGAACAGTTATTCTATTTATGAAATAAAAAATAAAAACAATTTAGCTTATAGCGGTCCAAATAACATTCGTTTAAAGATCAGTAGTACATTCGAGTGGATGTTTGAGAGTACGTTAAAAGGAGTTGATCACAGATAGCTTTGTGTTCTAACTCACTAACAACCTCCACGAATCGTGGAAAATGTTATTATTTACCTTTCCAGCTGAGCATTGCTCTTAAATCCTTGACTCATTTTTCGCACCCTTACAACGTATTATTGAGAAAGTTATTCACAGTGGTAAAATCTTGGCTTAAATGCAACTCTCAACTTAGTGGTAATAGATGTCCAACAGTAGCAATTAAATGATGAAAGAATAAAAGATGCGAATTCATCCATAACACTACTGGAAAAATGACCTGAAAAGGTTCAGGCTTTGAACGTGATTCGAACCCACGACCTTTGCGTTACCAGTGAAACGCAAGTGTTATGGCAAGTGTTATGACCCCGAGCTAGTAAAATCGTCGGAGCCTGAAGGCGCGCGAGAACCGACAATAAACTCATCATCAAACTACATGATTACACCGGCCGGAATCGAGCCCGGGTCCCAAGTTGCATTGAGGGGAGGCGAGCGCTCTCACCACTGCGCCATCCCTGCTCCCCAAATACTAATCTTCTACATCCTCTCTCGACAGAAAAAACAGCATTTTTTGCTCCATGGCAAAAAATTCGTCGCTGGTCTCAAGCCCAAGGTGACAGCGTTCATTTTGAGATTTACTTCACAGAGGAGTTACGGTTTGAATGGGTAGAGGTGGAGACAGAACAAGTGGCGTATCTCATGTCAGTTATCGCAGAGTGCGTCTACCTCAAGCAGAAAGAATCCAATGGACCAGAGAGACCCAACTGGGACAA
Organism: Platygyra sinensis; assembly: GCA_019787425.1. Classification (NCBI taxonomy): domain Eukaryota; kingdom Metazoa; phylum Cnidaria; class Anthozoa; order Scleractinia; family Merulinidae; genus Platygyra; species Platygyra sinensis. The sequence continues at coordinate 12,532 of JAHPZR010014230.1, forward strand.
AGGAGTCGAAAAGAAAAAGCTAACATGGAAAATGATCAAGAAGGAGCTGTTCTCTAAAGAAAGCAAGGAGGAAAGCGAAGACGAAGATGAAGACGAGCCATGTCAGGGATTTGATGTCCTAGAAGATGAAGCCTCTACTGACGGTGAAGAATCAAGCGATGACGAGGAAGGCGCAAAGGCTGCTCCCTCATCACGCCGCGGCTCCCATTATCGTTTTTAGCTGATTCGTTTTCTTTTTCTCTTTTAAACCCCAAGATCTGTCCCATTACCATTAAGGAGACAACATAACTTTGTTTTATGAAATACGCTGGAAGAGATTGTTAAACGTTGAGTCATCGGCGGCTCATCAGCAAGCAGATATCAAAAAAATAAACTTAGCATAAACATCACAATGCCACGTCGCTTAGCTATCTCTTTTAAATACCATATCATGGGACCAGTTTATTTCTGGAACGACATTCCCATGGCCCATTGGAAGATATATAATTTCCACTCTACCCTGAAGATATGTCTAAATGCACCAGGTCTAGCTCAGTTGCATAAATTACGGCAGCAGTGATAATAATGAACACAGTCATACCAATGTACAAAACTCATGTCTTGCAATATCTTTCTGGCAGGGGGGTGGACTGGGAGTGGGAAAGAAAAGTGAAATGCAAGAGAGCTTGAAACCAAACATGAAGAAACTAGCATGGACGATCACAGCTGCCTTAATAGCACGCTTTACAAACAAGCTAATCACTTTCCGGTTTTAAGGTGGCTCGATAGGCTGAAAAATGACGTCATTCATAAAAAGTACAATTTTTTGAAAAATAGAACATTTAAAGCTGTTGAACACACGTAAAGATCATTTTGAAACGATCTTGCTGAATTTGCCCCTAGATGAGTGCAAAGTTCAAGAAAAGTACGCAGTGGTATAAATTTTCTACATAGCGACGGCCATAGGGACGGTTGTTTACAGTCAGAAAGTGACCACAAATGTAGATCAGTTTCGACAAATATGAACGATACTTTGTACAAAAGCTGTTAAGATTTGCACCACTCGATAATTGTAATGACGTGTGAAAAGTGCTTTCTGAATCAAGACCATACCATAGGCTCATTCATTCCCTTACAAAAAGTAATATTTCCTACAACTACAGTAACTTTTTTTTTACAAAATATAACCATTACACTCCCGAACTTCCTAAAATGCATTCTTTCTCAAAAGTCTACCTTCGTACCAACTGACTTCATGCAAACATTTCTACTCTGGAGTATTAAAGAGAAGTTCCTCAAATTTGGGGTAATCATTAGTGTCGTGACGTAATCAACTAAAAGAACCGTAACATTTAACATCTGTCACGTGACACAAGAAAATTTGTCTACTGGGTTTGGTGCACAATAAAGTTATTTCAAGATAAAGCCTGTAAAAAGCACTGAAAACAAGGGTTAACTGCATGTCAAAACGTCAACTAGTTCATTCTGACAGGACGAAATAGAAACTTACAAAATGTGTGTGAAACTTACAAAATGTGCTTGTTTGAAAGTCAAATCTTGTTTTCTAAAAGAGCTGGAACTGTCGGTGTCAATGCTATCAATATCTCAAAAGGGTGAGGTTGGTTGCCATAGCAACTTTTTTGAGTAAAACCTTCAGAATTTATTTTCTCTTCATGAGGGCAATTGCACACAATAGTCTTTCCTCGCTTATTTAAACAAACTTTCTGGTCCCTTTTAGCCTATCAAGCCACCTTAATTGAGTCTACTCTCATGCTCCCTCCCCTTCACTCTGCTTGTTCAGACCACTGCCACCTCCCTACACTTGCTATGCAGACAATAATTTTCAATGACTCTCCCACTTCAGCAAACCTCAGATATACATTTGTACCACTACACTGAACAGTCAGTTAGTTGTTACCAGTTTATTAAAATGACCTGAGCTCAGTTTTTTCTTTTGTACGTGTTACAAAGAAATGATTAAATAATATGATGGTATAAATTACAATATGGACTGCATCACATTCTGTAAACAATCATCTTTATATTCACTTTACAGAACTAAGAAGTCTAAAAAATAAGTCACTCTCATACACGTAATCCATCCACTACCAAGATCAAAACATAACTGAGAAACTCTGAAAACCGTAAATGCTATGGAATGTTAAAGTGTAACTATGAAAAGCCCATATGGCGTGACAAAACTAAGCCCCATATAGCAAGGTTTTGAGGTTTTGTTCATGGTTTTCTGAATTTCACAGTAATTCTTCTTACTGATTGTCGTAATGATTATAGTTTGCTACTATTAGTTCTGAAAATGTGGTGGCAAATCAAGGTGATATCCCCTAGATAATGATTTGTTAATTCTCATCAACTGTCTGTGCAGACAATGGGTTAATACTCTTAGAAGTACATAGATATTAATCACTCTTGGTCATTACAGTGTTAATTCATCATCGTCTTCTGTTATTCTTAAAGAATTGAGCCAAAGACACCCACTTAACAATTAGATTATAAGCTCAAGATTTCTATCATGCATGGAAGTCAAGACCATACAGTATATTGTAATTGTGTTAGTATAAACCTACTTTTTGATCTAGAGATTGTTCAAAGTTGAGTCATTGGGCTCATCAGATCTACTTGAAAATGTAAAGAGGTGGCTACCATCTTGTAAACAACCACACTTTAGGCTACTCACAATCTACCACCAAGTAGATAGATAGTCAGAAGCACAGCCAATAAACCAAGGGCCTTTGCAATAAAATGCTAATAGATTTATAAGAAATGTAAAATGAGCAATCACAACGTGAAGCCATGATCATTGCAGTTGAGTTTACAATAATAAGGATTTGAAGATTTCTATTACAAGACATCCACAATGCCAGTTTGATGCAACTACCGGTATACAAATTAAGCTTTGACACTCCACTGATGTACATTCGCTTCCAGTTTGGCTTACACCAACTCATTTGGCAGAGCTTAACATTGGCCATGAGGAAGTTTTGGGTTTTTAATCAGGCTTTGTTGCAATATCTTTCAGCAAACTGCAAACACAACTACTTTAAATCTCTAGCACTTTTAATGCAGTTTGTCAGCAATTTTCAGCTACATTTTAACAAAATCAGACAATTGCACAATTTAGGTTGGAATTCAACGTCTTCTTACATTTCCTGTGACAGCTTTCTTCGGTGCTGCTTTACTTGTTGTCTTTTTCTTACTGCCAGAGGAGAAGTTCTTGGCAAACCAATCAGAGATGTCTGGTAAATCTTTGGACTGATTAAACATGTTCATTGATGACTGCATTTCCTAACAGGACAGAATAAAATGTCCAGTAGCAAGTTAGAGCTCAAGTAGAGAAATTCCAAACAACCAAAGCAGGTTCTCAAGCTAATAGGAGTTCAGATTCATGTCCAGTGCCAGATTATCTTACCCACTGTATTTTGTCATCTTGCTGTACAAACTTCATGTACCTACAAGGCTGTTGCCTAAGAAAGTTTTTAATCTCAAAAATAAGGAGCCGAAGCCACTTTTTTAGGAGCCCAAGACAAAATTTGCCATGCTCAATTCAGGGGGTTGGGGAGGTTGGGGAAGACCAGGGGGTGGAGAGAATTGTGTCAATTTAAGGGAGGGGTCAAGGACAGAGACTTAACATGAGACACTAATATATATCTTATTAGACATTTTGTTGTGTAGTATCGCTGAGTATTTTTACGAGTTGTGCCGTATTTTGGCGAGCCCGTAGGGCGAGTCAAAATACAAACAAAGAGTAAAAATTCTCAGCGATACAACACAACAAAACGGCTAATAAGAGATTTATTATCCAACAAGCCAAATTGGTATGTTTGTGCGAGTGAATTTTGTGGATGTTCCGTTATTTACAGGGAATGCGTGACAGAAGTAAGCGGAGCGGAACAGAGATTGGCTCGGGAAATCCAGCTAACTGATTGGTCAACGACAGGAAACCTGTCTAACCGGTCCTGTGGAGTACAAATACTGCATGATATTTGTACTCGTCTTAAGCCTTATTTGTACTCTGCGAAGTGCAGGTGGATAATAAGGTCTATTATTATATGGCTCTGTCTCACAAGGACTGGGAACTACCAATTTCACAAACTTGATTGGCTGAAATCGATATTGGCCGCGGTCAGGATTTTACAATCTAGACTGGTAATGTTTTGTGGTGAAAAAGTTGCAAACTAAAAGGCAAAATCATTATTGCCATCTGACAATATTTATTTCTGTAAGTTCCAAAAGCTGATGAGAGAAAAAGTAAAGAGGACAGTCAAGCAAACTTTGGAAGAATTAAATTCAGCTTATTGCCGTCCACAAGCAAAATGTCAGTTAGTTCAAACCAATTACATGTACATTAAACAAATTTAATTCATCTTGTCTTTGCCTTAAAATACACATCTTTAGTTATTAACCAAGCTAATTCAGTCTGTATGGAAGAATCTTAAACCTTGGTCATGTGTACAAATCTCACTGCATTTGGTCTGTACTTACGACATTGGTCAAGATTCTCCCATACAGACCTCCTGCTCGGTTAATACATGCAAGAGCTAAATATCAATCAAACCATCACCCCTACCTTTTGTGTCTCTGGATCCTGGCTATTTATAAGTTTAGGTAAGACTAACAGCAAAAGAAGTGGCAACACCATCATCAACACCTGTGCAAAAGTAAAATGTTAGCAATGGTTTTTTTGCCTCAAAAGATGTCACTTTTTTCTTCTACATTTTTTGAACAAATTTTCACCCATGAACAAGTCCCCCTAACAGATACCTCAACTAAGTAGATTCTACAGAGACAATTTTTGTACTGTGTGGCTCTGATGTAATCCTCAGTAAGACATT
>JAHPZR010014231.1:0-10000 GCA_019787425.1 Platygyra sinensis
GAGACTTCTGAGCGATACAAAATTGAAGGCAAGATAACAATCCAAGGTTTCAAGCCATCCGGTAAGAACTTAGTTTACCATTCAGCTTGTCTGTATTTAGATGGTGATTTCAACAAAACGTAGTGTTATCCTTGACTCTTCTGTAGACAGCCTTTATTTTTCTGTAACGTACACTAAAGCACGATCAGCTCAAGTTACAAAAGAGTTCTTATAGGTTTGAGTAATACACAGTGATCATTTTTTCCTATTTATTTAGCATAAGCTTTATAAAGAACATAAACTATAAGCTTACTCTTTGCAAAAACTAATGGTGCTGTTGCTCAGTGTACTGTAGTCTTTTATGAATTCAACTTACCTTAAGTAACTACTGTGCGCAGAATCTAGAATAGCAAGACAAGTCCAGTGTATCTCAGTGTATACACTCAGTAGGAAAATCTGTGGTACATGTAGTGTAAACTGACTGCTGTTAGACATGCAACTTGTTCTGCGATATTGTTGCAAAACATTGTGCAGTGCTCAAAGGTACAAAGCCGTTTTGTAGCTTATTGGACCAACTTGCTGGACCAATAAGGTGTAAATGAGAATTTGTCGCTGAGAGTTCAATTTGACCTATGATAACTCTCTTGTACTAGCATTGACTCGTTGTCTTGGTTACTCTCAATGAATTTAAACTTTCGTAAGTATTTTTACCCCTTGCACACTCATGCTTGGTTGGCTGTGTCTAAAGGCTAGCTGTTCACAGCTTATGTTAACTCTCATTTTGACTGCTCTTGAATGATGATCAATTGTCAGCTTTTATCTACTCTGATCCAATTGTATAACCAACCTTGTTCCCAGGGTCCTCTTCTACCCGGCCCCTGTGGTGAGAGAGACCCTGGGAACAAGGTTGCTGTATGGCCTGGTCTTACAGAGCTATGTCATAGTTTGTGCTTCTTGAAAAGTTCAGCCCAAAATTTTTCAAGTTCCTTATTTGTAATCCATGTTAATCTTCTCCATCATTAACCATCTCTGCTCCTTTATGGTATATTATCATCTCTTTGTGTTTTGGTTGTCTTACTAAGTGAGCTAGTGTATGTAGATCAGTGCTTGAAATTGCAACTCACAGGCCACCAATGCAACCAGAAATTGAGCACTGGTGACTAAATTTTCAGAACTGGTCACCAGCTGGCGAGGTGACCAACACAACTTTTGTTTTTAAATCGTTATAAGAAAATCAGTCAGATCTGGTAGGTAGTAGACACCTCAGTCAAGGCTGTTGCCTAACAATATTTCAAGGAGCCCAGAAGGGCAAAAGCCAAAAAGTTAGGAGCCCAACAGGTAATGTTTTGGGAGCTGCTGCAAAAATTTAGGTGCCCAAAGGACTTCCTTGGGAGCCCTAGGCTGCTGGGCTCCTGTTAGGCAGCAGCCTTGTCAGTAGTTGGCTACCAAAAGTTATGATCTGGCAACCAAATTAAATTTTTTCTCATTAGTCACCAGCTGGCTCCCGAACAAAAAAATTAATTTCAAGTCCTGTTAAGGTCCATGTTTAGTTTAACTGAACTATTTTGTTCCTTTTGCTGCCATTTACTTGACCATGGCGGTGGTCAGCCATAGGCAAAGGGTGCGTTTGTTTGGGATCAATCCGGAATAAGAATAATTGGAATAATGTGAGTAAGCGTTTGTTTGGGAGCTATTCTCATTCCGGAATACCTGGATTTCCATTCCGGCTATTCTGCTCACAGGAGTAGAATAGCCGGAATATAATCCGGAATATATTCTTATTCCGGAATATCCCAAACGAACACGCCCAAAGTTTAGTTATGGGATGACTTTAAGCTCAACTTCTCTTTTCAGACTGGATTTCACAAACAAGAGTCCTGGTAGATGGAGGAAACTATGTGGGATTTCTCAAAACTGATGGTAGCTTTACTGTAAACGACATTCCTGCTGGTTCCTATGTAGTAGAAGTTCTTTCACCAAATAATATGTTTGAACCTGTAAGAGTCGACATCAGTGGCAGAGCAAAGGGTAAAATCCGAGCAAGGAGAGTGAACTTTCTTCAGAATTCAGCTGTTGTAACTGTTCCTTATCCTTTGAAGTTTAAAGCTAAAGAGCCTGCACCCTTCTTTGAGAAGCGAGAGCAATGGAAAGTAACTGATATGCTTTTCAATCCTATGGTGAGTTGGAACTGAACATATCTGATATCAACCCTTTTGTCCTCTGGAAATATCAGGGATTTGTCAGCCTGTTACATGCACAATGTACATTGTACCTCTGATATGTAGAATTTGTTAGTAAACAAAGGAATACTAAAATGGCGGCTATTTTGGAATAATGTGTATTGGGGAAAAGGTTTGACAGTCTCTAGCTACTCCGTTTAAAGCTCCTAGTATTATTTTTGCTAGTGTTTTTTACGTAACTGATCCATTGAAAACATGGGAAGTGGCAATTCCAAGTGCCTAAAAAGAACTTACAGTTGGCAGGGTGTATGCTCCCAAACACTGCTAGTAGTCCACATCTGAGACACTCTTTAACCTTTCTTTTTATTGTTGCAAACACCATAAAAAAAATGCACACTGTGCTTCTTGGATGTGTATAGAGTATCTCTGAGATGAATATTATGTGCAGGGCTCTGCTGTTTATAAGTACATACATGTACATGTGTGCATTTTCTCATTGGCATTGTACAAACTACTTGTATCAGACACAGTACCATAAATCCTCTATTAGGTCTTTCTTCTCTAATAAGCCTCTTTTTCCAACCTTTCAAAGTACATGCAAGTGTCCCTCTCTCATAAGGCTACCGTCAAAAGTGCTTAAAGGGCTTAGTAGAGGATTTACAGTAAGTTAATAGTTTTTCTTGTGCATTTGATTTTCCCAAGCAAAACTTACTTGAAGTTTGTTCAGAAGGATGATATTGAAAATTAACGTCGTTGGTAGATTTCAAAGTGGCTCAAGTGTTTTTTTTGTTTGTTTACTACATACATGTACGGTTGTGTACAAAATGTAGCTACTTGTTTTTTGATCCACTGGCTTTCATTCATAATGTCTTACTGAGGATTACATCAGAGCCACACAGTACAAAAATTGTCTCTGTAGAATCTACTTAGTTGAGGTATCTGTTAGGGGGACTTGTTCATGGGTGAAAATTTGTTCAAAAATGTAGAAGAAAAAAGTGACATCTTTTGAGGCAAAAAACCATTGCTAACATTTTACTTTTGCACAGGTGTTGATGATGGTGTTGCCACTTCTTTTGCTGTTAGTCTTACCTAAACTTATAAATAGCCAGGATCCAGAGACACAAAAGGTAGGGGTGATGGTTTGATTGATATTTAGCTCTTGCATGTATTAACCGAGCAGGAGGTCTGTATGGGAGAATCTTGACCAATGTCGTAAGTACAGACCAAATGCAGTGAGATTTGTACACATGACCAAGGTTTAAGATTCTTCCATACAGACTGAATTAGCTTGGTTAATAACTAAAGATGTGTATTTTAAGGCAAAGACAAGATGAATTAAATTTGTTTAATGTACATGTAATTGGTTTGAACTAACTGACATTTTGCTTGTGGACGGCAATAAGCTGAATTTAATTCTTCCAAAGTTTGCTTGACTGTCCTCTTTACTTTTTCTCTCATCAGCTTTTTGGAACTTACAGAAATAAATATTGTCAGATGGCAATAATGATTTTGCCTTTTAGTTTGCAACTTTTTCACCACAAAACATTACCAGTCTAGATTGTAAAATCCTGACCGCGGCCAATATCGATTTCAGCCAATCAAGTTTGTGAAATTGGTAGTTCCCAGTCCTTGTGAGACAGAGCCATATAATAATAGACCTTATTATCCACCTGCACTTCGCAGAGTACAAATAAGGCTTAAGACGAGTACAAATATCATGCAGTATTTGTACTCCACAGGACCGGTTAGACAGGTTTCCTGTCGTTGACCAATCAGTTAGCTGGATTTCCCGAGCCAATCTCTGTTCCGCTCCGCTTACTTCTGTCACGCATTCCCTGTAAATAACGGAACATCCACAAAATTCACTCGCACAAACATACCAATTTGGCTTGTTGGATAATAAATCTCTTATTAGCCGTTTTGTTGTGTTGTATCGCTGAGAATTTTTACTCTTTGTTTGTATTTTGACTCGCCCTACGGGCTCGCCAAAATACGGCACAACTCGTAAAAATACTCAGCGATACTACACAACAAAATGTCTAATAAGATATATATTAGTGTCTCATGTTAAGTCTCTGTCCTTGACCCCTCCCTTAAATTGACACAATTCTCTCCACCCCCTGGTCTTCCCCAACCTCCCCAACCCCCTGAATTGAGCATGGCAAATTTTGTCTTGGGCTCCTAAAAAAGTGGCTTCGGCTCCTTATTTTTGAGATTAAAAACTTTCTTAGGCAACAGCCTTGTAGGTACATGAAGTTTGTACAGCAAGATGACAAAATACAGTGGGTAAGATAATCTGGCACTGGACATGAATCTGAACTCCTATTAGCTTGAGAACCTGCTTTGGTTGTTTGGAATTTCTCTACTTGAGCTCTAACTTGCTACTGGACATTTTATTCTGTCCTGTTAGGAAATGCAGTCATCAATGAACATGTTTAATCAGTCCAAAGATTTACCAGACATCTCTGATTGGTTTGCCAAGAACTTCTCCTCTGGCAGTAAGAAAAAGACAACAAGTAAAGCAGCACCGAAGAAAGCTGTCACAGGAAATGTAAGAAGACGTTGAATTCCAACCTAAATTGTGCAATTGTCTGATTTTGTTAAAATGTAGCTGAAAATTGCTGACAAACTGCATTAAAAGTGCTAGAGATTTAAAGTAGTTGTGTTTGCAGTTTGCTGAAAGATATTGCAACAAAGCCTGATTAAAAACCCAAAACTTCCTCATGGCCAATGTTAAGCTCTGCCAAATGAGTTGGTGTAAGCCAAACTGGAAGCGAATGTACATCAGTGGAGTGTCAAAGCTTAATTTGTATACCGGTAGTTGCATCAAACTGGCATTGTGGATGTCTTGTAATAGAAATCTTCAAATCCTTATTATTGTAAACTCAACTGCAATGATCATGGCTTCACGTTGTGATTGCTCATTTTACATTTCTTATAAATCTATTAGCATTTTATTGCAAAGGCCCTTGGTTTATTGGCTGTGCTTCTGACTATCTATCTACTTGGTGGTAGATTGTGAGTAGCCTAAAGTGTGGTTGTTTACAAGATGGTAGCCACCTCTTTACATTTTCAAGTAGATCTGATGAGCCCAATGACTCAACTTTGAACAATCTCTAGATCAAAAAGTAGGTTTATACTAACACAATTACAATATACTGTATGGTCTTGACTTCCATGCATGATAGAAATCTTGAGCTTATAATCTAATTGTTAAGTGGGTGTCTTTGGCTCAATTCTTTAAGAATAACAGAAGACGATGATGAATTAACACTGTAATGACCAAGAGTGATTAATATCTATGTACTTCTAAGAGTATTAACCCATTGTCTGCACAGACAGTTGATGAGAATTAACAAATCATTATCTAGGGGATATCACCTTGATTTGCCACCACATTTTCAGAACTAATAGTAGCAAACTATAATCATTACGACAATCAGTAAGAAGAATTACTGTGAAATTCAGAAAACCATGAACAAAACCTCAAAACCTTGCTATATGGGGCTTAGTTTTGTCACGCCATATGGGCTTTTCATAGTTACACTTTAACATTCCATAGCATTTACGGTTTTCAGAGTTTCTCAGTTATGTTTTGATCTTGGTAGTGGATGGATTACGTGTATGAGAGTGACTTATTTTTTAGACTTCTTAGTTCTGTAAAGTGAATATAAAGATGATTGTTTACAGAATGTGATGCAGTCCATATTGTAATTTATACCATCATATTATTTAATCATTTCTTTGTAACACGTACAAAAGAAAAAACTGAGCTCAGGTCATTTTAATAAACTGGTAACAACTAACTGACTGTTCAGTGTAGTGGTACAAATGTATATCTGAGGTTTGCTGAAGTGGGAGAGTCATTGAAAATTATTGTCTGCATAGCAAGTGTAGGGAGGTGGCAGTGGTCTGAACAAGCAGAGTGAAGGGGAGGGAGCATGAGAGTAGACTCAATTAAGGTGGCTTGATAGGCTAAAAGGGACCAGAAAGTTTGTTTAAATAAGCGAGGAAAGACTATTGTGTGCAATTGCCCTCATGAAGAGAAAATAAATTCTGAAGGTTTTACTCAAAAAAGTTGCTATGGCAACCAACCTCACCCTTTTGAGATATTGATAGCATTGACACCGACAGTTCCAGCTCTTTTAGAAAACAAGATTTGACTTTCAAACAAGCACATTTTGTAAGTTTCACACACATTTTGTAAGTTTCTATTTCGTCCTGTCAGAATGAACTAGTTGACGTTTTGACATGCAGTTAACCCTTGTTTTCAGTGCTTTTTACAGGCTTTATCTTGAAATAACTTTATTGTGCACCAAACCCAGTAGACAAATTTTCTTGTGTCACGTGACAGATGTTAAATGTTACGGTTCTTTTAGTTGATTACGTCACGACACTAATGATTACCCCAAATTTGAGGAACTTCTCTTTAATACTCCAGAGTAGAAATGTTTGCATGAAGTCAGTTGGTACGAAGGTAGACTTTTGAGAAAGAATGCATTTTAGGAAGTTCGGGAGTGTAATGGTTATATTTTGTAAAAAAAAGTTACTGTAGTTGTAGGAAATATTACTTTTTGTAAGGGAATGAATGAGCCTATGGTATGGTCTTGATTCAGAAAGCACTTTTCACACGTCATTACAATTATCGAGTGGTGCAAATCTTAACAGCTTTTGTACAAAGTATCGTTCATATTTGTCGAAACTGATCTACATTTGTGGTCACTTTCTGACTGTAAACAACCGTCCCTATGGCCGTCGCTATGTAGAAAATTTATACCACTGCGTACTTTTCTTGAACTTTGCACTCATCTAGGGGCAAATTCAGCAAGATCGTTTCAAAATGATCTTTACGTGTGTTCAACAGCTTTAAATGTTCTATTTTTCAAAAAATTGTACTTTTTATGAATGACGTCATTTTTCAGCCTATCGAGCCACCTTAAAACCGGAAAGTGATTAGCTTGTTTGTAAAGCGTGCTATTAAGGCAGCTGTGATCGTCCATGCTAGTTTCTTCATGTTTGGTTTCAAGCTCTCTTGCATTTCACTTTTCTTTCCCACTCCCCAGTCCACCCCCTGCCAGAAAGATATTGCAAGACATGAGTTTTGTACATTGGTATGACTGTGTTCATTATTATCACTGCTGCCGTAATTTATGCAACTGAGCTAGACCTGGTGCATTTAGACATATCTTCAGGGTAGAGTGGAAATTATATATCTTCCAATGGGCCATGGGAATGTCGTTCCAGAAATAAACTGGTCCCATGATATGGTATTTAAAAGAGATAGCTAAGCGACGTGGCATTGTGATGTTTATGCTAAGTTTATTTTTTTGATATCTGCTTGCTGATGAGCCGCCGATGACTCAACGTTTAACAATCTCTTCCAGCGTATTTCATAAAACAAAGTTATGTTGTCTCCTTAATGGTAATGGGACAGATCTTGGGGTTTAAAAGAGAAAAAGAAAACGAATCAGCTAAAAACGATAATGGGAGCCGCGGCGTGATGAGGGAGCAGCCTTTGCGCCTTCCTCGTCATCGCTTGATTCTTCACCGTCAGTAGAGGCTTCATCTTCTAGGACATCAAATCCCTGACATGGCTCGTCTTCATCTTCGTCTTCGCTTTCCTCCTTGCTTTCTTTAGAGAACAGCTCCTTCTTGATCATTTTCCATGTTAGCTTTTTCTTTTCGACTCCTTTGTCCCAGTTGGGTCTCTCTGGTCCATTGGATTCTTTCTGCTTGAGGTAGACGCACTCTGCGATAACTGACATGAGATACGCCACTTGTTCTGTCTCCACCTCTACCCATTCAAACCGTAACTCCTCTGTGAAGTAAATCTCAAAATGAACGCTGTCACCTTGGGCTTGAGACCAGCGACGAATTTTTTGCCATGGAGCAAAAAATGCTGTTTTTTCTGTCGAGAGAGGATGTAGAAGATTAGTATTTGGGGAGCAGGGATGGCGCAGTGGTGAGAGCGCTCGCCTCCCCTCAATGCAACTTGGGACCCGGGCTCGATTCCGGCCGGTGTAATCATGTAGTTTGATGATGAGTTTATTGTCGGTTCTCGCGCGCCTTCAGGCTCCGACGATTTTACTAGCTCGGGGTCATAACACTTGCCATAACACTTGCGTTTCACTGGTAACGCAAAGGTCGTGGGTTCGAATCACGTTCAAAGCCTGAACCTTTTCAGGTCATTTTTCCAGTAGTGTTATGGATGAATTCGCATCTTTTATTCTTTCATCATTTAATTGCTACTGTTGGACATCTATTACCACTAAGTTGAGAGTTGCATTTAAGCCAAGATTTTACCACTGTGAATAACTTTCTCAATAATACGTTGTAAGGGTGCGAAAAATGAGTCAAGGATTTAAGAGCAATGCTCAGCTGGAAAGGTAAATAATAACATTTTCCACGATTCGTGGAGGTTGTTAGTGAGTTAGAACACAAAGCTATCTGTGATCAACTCCTTTTAACGTACTCTCAAACATCCACTCGAATGTACTACTGATCTTTAAACGAATGTTATTTGGACCGCTATAAGCTAAATTGTTTTTATTTTTTATTTCATAAATAGAATAACTGTTCTCTTCTCGGAACAAATAATGATGTGCGATTTTATATTTTAGGTCTCTGAATTGTCTTGATAAAAATTGATTGGAAGTTAAAACTTCTAATTAATTTTTATGTCAAGTGTACGTTTTTATAGTGTTTTAAACTTATTTTTAAACTTACTTTAAAATATTTTTCAACTTAGTAATACACGATCCCACAAGCAAGTAGTTTGCTTTAAACATTGATCGTGTTTAAATAAAGGATTTTACTTACTTACTTACTAGCTAGTCCAAGGACAAATATCCGAGCCTATTTTCGCGCCAAATAGAGGCTATTTTGTTTATCTGATACTTCAAATATTTTTCGCAAAACGCGCGGTTTTGACAACCGAGGATTACCATTCTGATATGCTCCATTTTTAGCCAGGGCATATTCAATCACGAGACGCGTTTACCCCAGTCACGTGCGAACTAAAATGTTTGATGGATTATGAGAGACAGCAGTTATCGACGCTGATGAATCTTCACTTATATAATTAATCTTTTTAGTTTCTGCCATAACGAACATTTACTTTTTTTTTACTTCGCCTTCTATAATTCGCCACACAATACCAAGCACACATATTAAACATGATAATGAAAAGGAGAAAATGATAAATATGCAGGAATTGTCTTGATAAAACAAGAAATTCTTAGAAGTTGCATCAAAGTAAGTGTATGACTATCATCAGGGAGAATTTCTATTTTGAGCATGGACTTACTTGACTTAATCATTAGGCCTCTTCTGTTGGCGATCAGGTCCACTTTCATTCCTGTTGTCAGTCGCACATCCTTAACCTTCACATCATTCTGTACTGTGCAATCATTTAGAAAAACGTAGCCGTAACCGTACATTGTCTGACAAAGCTCCACGTATTGTTTGTCGCACGGAAAAGCCGGGTTTCTGTATTCCTTCATGAGTGGAATGTGCTCTGGTTTGGGTTTGAGACGGCCGGCTCTGATGTCTTCCACGCACTGCACGCAAAGCAGACGCATCGCGCCTGCGTCTGTCTTGAGGTATTTTTGCTCTCTCGGAACATCGAAAGACCAGCGTTGAATTGAAATCACGTAGCGACAAGGAAGGTAGATCATTTCATTGTTACCATATTTTTTCGTAGGGTTTTCAATCCCGCGAAAGAGTCCAAAAAACGGTAGGCTATTAGCGTTGATTTCTAATGTTTTGCCAGCTATTTCAAGGAGATCTTCGGCTTTGATTTTCCCACCCTCAACTTGAACACGAACTGCCGGCTGTGTGCC
>JAHPZR010014231.1:15000-26076 GCA_019787425.1 Platygyra sinensis
TCAAATCATACGAAAGCAACACAGACCGCTGACTAAAGGTCAGCATACACAAGGGGACTAGTCCCTGTGACTACTCCCCTGAAGAGTTTACACCGCGAGGGGACTGGTCACAGAGACTTGTCCCACGAACAGTTCACACGAAGCGTTTTGAGGAACTAGTCGCAGGGACTTGTCCCAAAAACTCAAACTGGATTGGATTCGTGGGACTAGTCGCAGGGACCAAAGTTGGTCGCTGCGACTAGATTTTGAAGCAAACATTGCCAGTTCTTACAATTGGACTTGTCCCCGCGACTTGTTGCAGTCTCCGCTCGTGCGTGCCGACCTTAAAACAAATGATGGCTATATTCACAACGGTCTCGTTATCTCTGAATGCTGCAGATTTTCACAGTTATCAAAAGTGGTATAAAAAATAACCGTTATTTATTTTTCACGGTAAAATTAAACTTCACTCATCATATCGTTTAATATAACTACACTGTAATGCCGAACTTCTAGCCATAATAGAAGTAACTCACGTGATTCCAGAATTTGAAGCACACCAAGGAGTCGTTTTATGCTTCACGTACACCTTAAGTATTACTTCGTTACTTGAAAAATACGAGGGGAGAATTCTTACTGAGCTAATGAGTCTGCCAGGTGCAACTGGGGCATTGATTTCAGTTTCATTATTCAGACACTTTTCTTGTAGTGAAAATAAACACTGCAGATATGTGGATTTTAATTAACAAGTGTAATACGCTCGCAGTTCGGCCAAATGCATGTTTGCTTTTGTTCTAAGTTTGACTGTTTTAAGTTTAATTCCTGGGGTGAGTAGAAGCCGGTATCGGATACACAATTTTGAATAACCCTGCAAAGTAAATAATCTGTCTTGATAACGATAAATACAACAGGTGTTAGCAAAAGAAGCTTGGGACACGACACGAACACGATGCTTATCGTAATAAGGTGAAACTCATCTTAGATTTTGTGATACACAAACTCCGTCACATTACATTCTCTGCCAGTGAGGGATGTCCTGATCTGATGGTTATCATGGTTTTTACCATGATAGTGGTCGGCGATAGACGCAGATGGCTTACATGAAGGTGTCGTGCTATTAACCACAGTGAAACTGATTTAGCCGTAACGGCTGGTGGCATCGATTCTGCAAAACTTATTCTACCTGACAACCGGTTATCCTGGCTCAAGTAATCCCAGACTCGTGTCTTGGCTTTGTGTGTCCACGGCGTTGGAAACTTGTCAGATAAAAATGGTCGCTAGTTTGAATTAACTGTACGGAATTTATTTTGCGAGATCATGATCTTTCACGTCACAGAATACGCTTCTGAGGTGGAGATGTGCTGATACAGGTCGTGAAGATCAACCTCTACAACTCAGTGTAGGTGCTCCCAAGATGAACTTTTTCGCAGAGATGTGCCGTATCTACCTTACTAAAATCAATCAGTTTTAAGCTAGTATGCTCTATATAGTGAATGAGGAAATTTGTCAAAAAAAAAAACTCCGGCATTTTTCCAAACGCTTTTCTTCACATCTGCTTCAAATAAAACAATAGTCGCTAAAGGTGTTAATTAACAGGTTCTGACGTTCGCCACCGTCTTGTTGAAATAAATGAAAGAAAGCCGGAACATTGTCTTATCATCTGAGTCTTTCGATAGAATTCCTTGTCATTATCACTTTCTGTCCACTAGCGTTCTCTTTAAGCGAATAGTCAATTCACTCAGCCTCGGAAAAGTTACCATCATGGATTTTGTTTAATTATGTTTTGTCTACCTTATCAAGGCATGCGATCTCCCTTGTTAATTAACACAGTTCCTGGGGTTCCCACAGCACCAAGATGTGATTTTAATTTTGATTCCCATGATAAATAGTCGTGTCTACTGCTTCTGCAACGACATCATGATTGTCTCCTCGTAAGAAAAAGACAATAAAGACAAATTGAAAAGGAAGATTATCAGACTCATATGTACGAGGTAACAATGTTATAGAACCTACCCCCTTTTAAGTCAGTCATCGCCTAACCACTAGTGTATCAAGTATTTTGGCAAGATGTTGCGTTTCTCGTGTCATTAAATCATTTGCAATTGAACAGGTCCGCTTCTTAATGCAGGATATTGACAAATTTGTCCCTATTATTGTTGTCTATTGAGAAATGACTCCCGTATAAAGCCTGATTGTTTTGAGCATTCTCTCACAACCCGAAAACAATTAACACAATTTATTTACTGATAGAGATATATCGCTGAACAAGATAATCAGTCCCGTGTCGCTTCAGCCGCGTGCTGCATTTTGACGGGAATGAAAATGACCAAAAGCTTAACCCTCAGCTTTGTGAAATATTGTTAGAGAAAGGTCTTTGAGAACTCAGAGTATGACATCGAAAGAATGAGAGAATAACAATAATGCATATTCCTTAGAAGTCAAAGGTTTTCTTTTGAAATAATTATTTGTATTTTCCGGCAGTTGGTGAAATCAGTAATCAACATACACCTTTTGATACGGGTAGAATATCGCAACATTTGACATAACTCTTGGGTGTTTGACAGGAGTTTGAAGTAAAGCTACCTTTTAATAACAAAATACTCCTCACAAATTGTCAAGCTCTTGGTCAATATTGTCGTAAAGCAAACCAGAACCAAAATTGTTTATATATTTTTTTGTTTTTCATCTTACGAGGTTTAATAATGATGAGAATGTTATATTTTATCCGTCTATTCGTAGAAACCCTCTTCTCGAAGAAAAATCTTCTATGTTAATAATGACTTTTATGTTATGGTTAAACGGAAGAATTTCCAGCCGCCGTCACAGCTAATTGTTTGCTTCAAAATTATACGGTATCGCGAGAAATCTGTTGTTTGAGCATTTCAACTCTGTTAAATCTATCCCCAGAGATTAATTTCGCCACGTACATCAAGGTAATCTCGAATACTTCAGACCAAACATTCGGCTTATCAAAATCCCTACAAATCCAGTATATCCATATTTGACCATAAAAATACCCACGCAAATTCTCTTATGACAAATTGACTGCAAATTTTTTTCTTAGCTGCTCGAAATCTTATCAAAGTTAATTGTTTTTTGTTGTTTATGTTTCTAGAGAAGACTTCCCGCATTTTGGCTTTTAATTTCAGAGTATTGATGTTGGCAGATGTTCACAAGCCAGTTTCAACCTCATTCTATGCGCGGGCGAGAAAGAAACATTTCTCAAATAAAACTTAAACACTGATGAACTTGTTGTTAAAAAGTGGGTCGACAAACCGGCGCGGAACTTTCAAATCTTGCATGGCGCCAGTATTGACAGTGTTTACCACATCAATATTAACGTTGGTAACTTTTTCGCGTAATTATTCGCTTATCAGACTTCAAAGCTCATTTTGTTGTCATTGAAAACCGGTGTCTCGCAAATAGCTAAAGAGTGCCTCGGAGCACGAACTTTTAATAGGCCAAATTAAAAAAGCGTTAAAAGAGTTCTTTTTATCGGAAAGAAAACATGAGTGCATCGAAGGCGTTATTGGTAAGATAGGCGTTTTACTAACGCGAAATATTTCTCATTGTTGGGCGATGTTTCACTTTTTATATTTGCTCATATCTTACTTCTCATGCCTTGCGCGATAGAAAACATTCGATAATCAATGTCATTAATGATTAACGCAGCACCTTTTGGTGCGATCTGAAATCGTTTATATTCCGTCACCACGACAAACTCACTCTGTTCAGAAGTGGTGGAGTTGTTTTATGCAAATGAGTTGGCGACCAATAGCGTGCTGCGTCTCATTCAGCACAACGTGAATTTATATTCAACATTTTGCAGAGCTGATCCAGCGAGTGCCGGCTATCACTGGGGGCGGGAAATCGCGAGTTCGCGAACAGAGTGTTATAGAATACAAGGAAATGGGAAACAAAGGCACGAAATCCAGCTCAAAAAAGAACAAACTCACAGCAGACGAAATCCAAGAGCTACGTTTGTCAACCGAATTTACCGAGAATGAGCTACACACATGGAATAAAGCCTTCCGGGAGAAATGCCCCAATGGTAAAATGTCCGAAAAGAAATTCGCGGAGATCTACAAGAATCACTACTCCACTGGCGATGCTAGCGTTTTCGCGGGGCATGTTTTTCGCACATTCGACAAAAACAACGATGGTACAATAGATTTTCACGAGTTCATTCAAGGTTTGTCGATTATATCTCGAGGGACGCAGGAACAGAAACTTCGTTGGGCGTTCGAGATGTACGACTCCGATGGCAGTGGCTCGGTGTCGCGGCGCGAAATGTTGGAGATTGTGCGCGGGATTTTTCGCTTGGCCGGCGACCGAGTAAATCTCCCCAGAGATGAGAACACGCCGGAGAAGTTTACTAACAAGCTGTTTGCAAAGCTTGACCGAGACAACGATGGTACAATTACGCAGAATGAATTTGTTCGTGGCATTCAGTGTTATCCTTCTCTTATGCGGTTATTGGATCCAGCCGGCGCGAAGTAAACTAAACTAATAGATTGCGATGCAATGTTTACACTCTCAATATTACGCTGCGTTCGAATTTTACGGTGGAACAATTTCGCCAAGGTAGCATATGCATGCATGGTTCTCTGCCAAAGCGGTATGTCTTGTTTAACAATTGTAACGTTTTTTGTTTTGAATCACGGAGACGGCTTGTAGTGAAGGTTAAAAGGAGAAAACTGATACACCAAACGGCAATATTTCATTTGCACGAATTTAGGTTTTTGATGCGATGAATTCACGCGATAAGGGTCGCGTTTTACGAAAGTGTTTCGTCCATAGATAAAAAAGACCAAACGAGTCAGCTGAGTAGGTAGTTATCATATCAAAGTAGCACATATTTTTAACTTAAAAGCAGCCAGAATCCTGTGGACTTTTTCGAACGCTCGTAAAAAATAATTTAAGGTGGAAAAATTTATGCGTCACGTTTCGATTCATAAATAGAAGCCCTTGGTGTCCACATTGTCTGAGATGTGTTTAATATTTTAGTTGTTTTACATTGGACTTGACGATCAAATCAGCGCTTTTGAATTTGGTCTTTTAATCCTTAACATGCACAGTAAAACCTTAGCGTTCGACTCAACCGTATGGGGGGATTGTGGACTCATTACAACATAGCCTGTGATTATATTGAAAGCTTGCCTGAAGCGTTTGATCAAACCTTTTAAAATATTAAACAACAGAACAGTATTTAAATCTTATGCGGTTAAACCAACTGTCCCTAGAAAAAACGAGAACTGCTTTTTCGGAGCCTTCTGTTGGGAAACCAAAAAAATATTCAGCACGACAACAATGATTTTTGTAATTGATATAAATGCTGGATTTTGTTTTGAGAGGGGTTTGGCCTAATAACTAGTTTTTATTTCTTTGATTGGAGGCGAGTGCGAGAGAAAAACGAGGCACTTCCTCTCTCGCAAATGTAAATATTTTAACTTTTGTTTTATTTATGAGTTCACAGCTGTGTGTCAGGGAATGGTAATTTTGGATTTTTGAGAGCTTTGTTCTTTGTGAAATTTAAGGTTGACTGCAAATAAACCGACAGACGAAGCGCCAAACGTGTGGTGTCACACCGATGAAAATTTACGGGCAATTGTCTTGATCAAACAAATTCCAAAAAAAAATTGAAATGTAAATCTTTTCCAGAGGTTTTCGACTTATACTTCGTGTCGTCCAAATGGATATTCCAATTTATCGGAGGGCAGAGTTTTTCACGATAACATGTCATGTCACTCTTTTGAGAATATACATTACATGTAATTATTAAATGGACGAAACTTTGCCAAAATTGACAAATTGATCAGTAAAGGTCATGATCCGCGATGGCTAGCTAGAAATTATAACGTTGAAGCTAATCAGCTTTTAGGAGTTCTAATTACTATGAAGGTTCACTAAGCCGAAATATAAGTTCTTTGTGTTTTCTATATAAGTGATTGAAAATTTACAAACTAAGCTTCTTAGCAACGACATAGCAACGACTTACTGGAGAGTTTTTTTTTATTTTCTATACTATCTTTCGTATTTCACGCTTTTTGGTGGTTTGAGTGAGTGAATGTTGAACAGTTGTATTTGTAATCTTTTGAGCTTTAATTCAGAGTTATACTTTCTTGTAAACTGTTAGACGATTTGTAAGTTTAGAAATAAAGAAATTAAACTTTGTACTTCAGCATTTTTCTGTCAATTCAAGAGTCATGAGTCAATCTCAGTTAGCTTCAGTTCCACATTCGTTCTTATCCGTTTGTGGGAAATTATCAGCGAAATTCTATCCCTTCAACTTGAGAAGGAAGATGTGAATTAAGATTCATTATCCCTGCAAGCCGATCAAAAATCAGTGCAAAGCTGACTTGTATCCAGTCGCCAGTTTTCATATTACGCCGCACGATCGAGGAAGATTCTGCATGGGAAGAGACGTAAACATGGTGCGAAACACATAGCATGCGAATGTCAGGTACCGTTCATTTTGATGACAAAAATTTGACCGCCTGCGACCAAATGAACAAATGAACAAGAGATACGATAGACTATCTGCAAGGGAGGGCATACTATAAACGCTGTCAACTACAGGAGATCTGATCAGCCAAAAAAAACATGTAAAGACAAACATTAGACTGCAGGGTTGATCGGCTACCTGACGTTTCGAGACACCAACATGACAAGAACAACGCCAGCGCAAGAGCCAACGCGAACAAACCAGTGTAAAGTGACCCTTTCCCACAAGAGATCTGATCGATCAGCCAAAAAATATACAAAAAACAAACAATTACCTCTTACCACCTGAAAGACGTTTCGAGACAACAAACATTACAAGAACCTAAAACTGGATCGCAACAGTAGACAGCTGTTTCTACCTCCTTGGGACTCATCAGTACTGTGTAGCGATCGAAGATATCAACGCCAGCCCAAGAGCCAACGCACCGTTAATTGTAAAGTGGTCACTTTGTGGGGGAGTAAATCGTAACAACAAAAAATGCGAAAAGAAATAAACTTCCAGCCTAGAATAGATTTCAAATAAAGAAGAAGCGCTCCCAAGTCGAAATACCCAGAAAAGTAATTTTCTGAGTCCCCCAAAGGGAGTCGAACCCATAACCTTCCAGATACCGGTTAGACGATCTAACCACTGAGCTATGGGAGACCTTGTATGTGAGTCACGTGTCCTGCCATACTGCAAGGCTCAACATATCGAAATGATAAATGTGGATAAATGATAAATGGATTGGTGACTTGGATAAAGTGTAAATAACGGAGAAGCGCTCTTAAGTCGAAATACTCAGAAAAAGAATTATTATTCATGAATAATAATAAAGCAATTATTGAATTCGGCTTTCGTAGAATATTAAGAATTCTGCAGATCTGCAGAATTCTTCATATCCTACTCAGCCTCATTCAATAATTGGGCCAAAAACTATTTACTTTAAAAACTGCGGACTGTTATGTTTCTCTCGAAATTCCAATGTTTGAGACATTGAGATTCAAACGAAAATATTGACTGTTCCCAAGAGACCGTGACCTCATTTTCTCTTGCTGTTCACCTGCACTGGTAACAGTTGGCTGATAAAAATCCTTACAACACAGTTTATGACTTCCACTTTCTCATCGAACTGAAAGGAGAGTTACAGCATACTTTTACTATAGGATAACACACCAGACAGGGCAGAAATAGAGAGAACATTCCCAGAATGCCCCATCTGGTTACACACTCAGTCCCAGGCTCTTCACAAGTGCAGGGCTCGTCGGCCCAGTTTCTCTCGACGTTTCTGTCCTTTGTACAATGATAAAGTATAGCTTTCACACAGCACATGCAAGAACAACACTCTAAAAGTCTTGTTGTGTCAGGTTTCATCGACGAATTAATGTGGACATTGTTTCCATGGAATTCCCCTTCTTCTTCATTTGTCATACTTGTAGACCTTGTTTGAGCGAGGATTCCATTACCCAGGTTAATAATGGCCTCTGCATTGCCTGATACTGCTTGATATCGTCCTTTCCCTGGATAGTTGTTTCCCAGATAAGCAAAGTAGGAGAGTTGGGGCTGGTTTGTGGTCGGTTGTTGTTCTGCTATCAAGTCAGTAATATAACCTCTTTCTTTGTCCCAAGCGCACTTCCACGCCTCTGAGTTCGTTTCTCGGCTTTGCTTTGTCGGCTTCTTATCAGGAGTAGATTTGCACCTTCGGAGCGTTTCTTTTCCTTTGATTTTCTTACGTTGTTCTCTTTTTGCCTTCACACCGTAGCTGCTATAATGACAAACGAGAGGGCTATCCACATCAACACATGTGGGAATTTCAGATAATGAAGATGATCTCTGGACACTCATGATAGCTAACACTCCGTCTATGTGTTCACTGAAAAAGAAAATATCACGTGAGTATTTGCCAACTAAGACTGACAGATTGGTTTCGAGAGGTGACGCTTGTTACCCAGGGGGACTCCTACATAAAAATGACGGGCTTGTTCGTCGGAAATATTCAAAAGAATCCCTAAGAGAAAACAAGATCCTGTTTTGTGGGTGTGACTTGATATTTTCACAACGAAGAGGTACCAATTTTAAAGCAACACGTTATCTCCTGTCATAAGGTGCCACAAAAGCTTCCGCTGTGAATTTTTTAAGGCTGAACACCCTAAGATACCAAAAACGCTTTTTAACCCTTAGTCAAAATGCACGGATAACACCCCGTCCTTATTTATATGAGAGTCCCCACCCCCAGATTTTTCAAGAGGCTAAAATGTCTTATATCTGGCCATAGATAAAAAAAATAATGCAGGAATACCGTTGTATACTGGACGGTATTACACACAAGCTTCACATCAACATTGCGATATTATTTTCGCCATTGTGTTTTCTATGTCATGCTATATAGTGAGGATATTACATGGTGGCGCGATGATATGAAATTAATTTTCGAATGAAAAAAAACAATATTTAACGAAAGAAATCTGGGAAATAAAATTCATATCTTCAAGCCACCGTGTAATTTTGTTTGTATCGTACAGACAAACCAACTGATTGCGTAAATAACAGTGAAAAAGAGGGAAATGGCGCCAACAATATCTTTACTTGTGAGCATATCAAAAATACTCTACTCACTCCCGGATGTAGTTTCGATAAATTTTACGACGGAAGTACTACGATTATCAGTTGAGTAACCAGGTTGAGTGACCATGTTTTAGCGTTTAATTTGTGTTGTTGTCACGGGCAACTTGCTCCATTTCCAGTTGTCGGCATAACGCCTTTGGAAGCAAAGCGCGCGAAATTCAATCAATCAATCAATCAACTTTATTTAAATGTCGAAAGACCGCCTAGCCAGGGAGAAATCTCCCTCACTAATATGGGGACATTCTAAAATTAAATTGCAAGCGGCGATATTGTTACCACTGGAAACGAGGAAAGTTGCCCGTGGCAACATCGTAACCTTAAGTCTAAAAACTCGTCTCTAAAGCTCGTTCGCGCCTTCGTAATATTCTCCAGTAAAATCTTCACGTCTATGTAATTAAAAAATGGTTGTGCGTTGCTTTCTCGTGGCACACTGTGAAATTTCAAGGACATGACAAGAGGGATATACCACGATATGTCACTTGAAAGCGTTGCAGAACTGTTATTTAGAGCGGTATACGTATTAAAATTGAAGATTAATCCAGCCAGTTTTTAAGTGGATGAATAATACCCCAGTTCATAAGTTTATGTTAAAATAATAATATTTATCGAATTGGATCCAACTATAGGCAAACCAGGTACGATTTTTCTGCGTATTAATGAAATGGACTAGCATAACCGGTCTCAATAACCCAAAACCCAAGAGCTTGGCGACCCCTATTTTTCTCATTTACTCATCATTCGCTGAAAATACCTGGAAAGAGAGAGCCTCTTGAATTCTCAGAAATGTTGGGTGTAGCATTAAAAACTGAGGCTATGTGTTTATGTTACGCGACGAGCCGTTCAGACACGTTTCGGTTTGTGCATGTTGTTGGCACGGCAGCCGTAAAATATTTGATAAATCATTAACTCCAGTCCCTCTGTAGAACATCTAAATTCAAAAACTACACGAGCTAATGAATTTCAGGACTCGAAGGATTACAGAAAAACAAAACATTGTTGCCGATGCCAATATCGGCAAAAATGTACACATGCGAATACTTGAAGGACTTTCTAACATGATTACCTGAATGTTAAAAAAATGACAAAATTGACAAATGAAAACTTACCAAGCAACCTTTCCACAAGCTCTATGAGCAAAGAATTGTTGTTGCAGAGAAAAAAAAACAGTAAAAAGAACTTAGTTTGATCGAGTTACAAAGCAAACATGCTTTGCAGATTAAATTGTGGACCTTAACATTGTTTGTTTCAAGCTATTTTGAATTGACGTACTTAAATTTACTCACTTGCGTCATCGTATTTCTCTCATCTAAAAAAGACACTTCAATTTGCATTCGAGATTTTGGCCTCAAAAATATGTTTTTTTTTCGAAATATACATGAATGCTACGTTTTTCTGTTCTGTTTTGACCTACCATAACTATTTTTTGTTTGGTTACGATTTCCTTAGCATTTTTTTCAATTCTTCGAGGCGTCAGACTTTAGTGTTGTAAACCCATGTGTAGTCAATCGATAAACCGATAATCGATAGCAATCGATATCAATCAGATTGCCGATAGCAATCGATGAAAGCCGATGAAGAAAAATCTTTTTTAATATTTTATTATTGCTTAAAACACAATTACAAGAGAAATACAAACAATAACATAGTTAATCATGACAATCACAATTTTCTGAAATGTGATTGGTGCATAAACTGCTGTATTTTGCTCTAATTAATCTGCAAAGTTGTAATCGAGCAGTGCAATTGGACAGTTGGCTGTAACTGGATAGTTACATGAGCCAATCATTTTAGGTCCTCTCCGCTAAATCCACCAATCACAACATTGATTACAATCACTTTAGTAACCAATTCAAGAGACTGACTTTGTAAAATTGTGGAGGTTTAGTCTTCGGTGACTGATATGGAAAAGAACTTAACAACCCTTTTGCAACGTGTTCTTCCAGGAGCCCAGGGCTCCTGGTTCTTCATGTTTTTACACTATGACTATTAAA
>JAHPZR010014232.1:0-10000 GCA_019787425.1 Platygyra sinensis
GAGACTTCTGAGCGATACAAAATTGAAGGCAAGATAACAATCCAAGGTTTCAAGCCATCCGGTAAGAACTTAGTTTACCATTCAGCTTGTCTGTATTTAGATGGTGATTTCAACAAAACGTAGTGTTATCCTTGACTCTTCTGTAGACAGCCTTTATTTTTCTGTAACGTACACTAAAGCACGATCAGCTCAAGTTACAAAAGAGTTCTTATAGGTTTGAGTAATACACAGTGATCATTTTTTCCTATTTATTTAGCATAAGCTTTATAAAGAACATAAACTATAAGCTTACTCTTTGCAAAAACTAATGGTGCTGTTGCTCAGTGTACTGTAGTCTTTTATGAATTCAACTTACCTTAAGTAACTACTGTGCGCAGAATCTAGAATAGCAAGACAAGTCCAGTGTATCTCAGTGTATACACTCAGTAGGAAAATCTGTGGTACATGTAGTGTAAACTGACTGCTGTTAGACATGCAACTTGTTCTGCGATATTGTTGCAAAACATTGTGCAGTGCTCAAAGGTACAAAGCCGTTTTGTAGCTTATTGGACCAACTTGCTGGACCAATAAGGTGTAAATGAGAATTTGTCGCTGAGAGTTCAATTTGACCTATGATAACTCTCTTGTACTAGCATTGACTCGTTGTCTTGGTTACTCTCAATGAATTTAAACTTTCGTAAGTATTTTTACCCCTTGCACACTCATGCTTGGTTGGCTGTGTCTAAAGGCTAGCTGTTCACAGCTTATGTTAACTCTCATTTTGACTGCTCTTGAATGATGATCAATTGTCAGCTTTTATCTACTCTGATCCAATTGTATAACCAACCTTGTTCCCAGGGTCCTCTTCTACCCGGCCCCTGTGGTGAGAGAGACCCTGGGAACAAGGTTGCTGTATGGCCTGGTCTTACAGAGCTATGTCATAGTTTGTGCTTCTTGAAAAGTTCAGCCCAAAATTTTTCAAGTTCCTTATTTGTAATCCATGTTAATCTTCTCCATCATTAACCATCTCTGCTCCTTTATGGTATATTATCATCTCTTTGTGTTTTGGTTGTCTTACTAAGTGAGCTAGTGTATGTAGATCAGTGCTTGAAATTGCAACTCACAGGCCACCAATGCAACCAGAAATTGAGCACTGGTGACTAAATTTTCAGAACTGGTCACCAGCTGGCGAGGTGACCAACACAACTTTTGTTTTTAAATCGTTATAAGAAAATCAGTCAGATCTGGTAGGTAGTAGACACCTCAGTCAAGGCTGTTGCCTAACAATATTTCAAGGAGCCCAGAAGGGCAAAAGCCAAAAAGTTAGGAGCCCAACAGGTAATGTTTTGGGAGCTGCTGCAAAAATTTAGGTGCCCAAAGGACTTCCTTGGGAGCCCTAGGCTGCTGGGCTCCTGTTAGGCAGCAGCCTTGTCAGTAGTTGGCTACCAAAAGTTATGATTCTGGCAACCAAATTAAATTTTTTCTCATTAGTCACCAGCTGGCTCCCGAACAAAAAAATTAATTTCAAGTCCTGTTAAGGTCCATGTTTAGTTTAACTGAACTATTTTGTTCCTTTTGCTGCCATTTACTTGACCATGGCGGTGGTCAGCCATAGGCAAAGGGTGCGTTTGTTTGGGATCAATCCGGAATAAGAATAATTGGAATAATGTGAGTAAGCGTTTGTTTGGGAGCTATTCTCATTCCGGAATACCTGGATTTCCATTCCGGCTATTCTGCTCACAGGAGTAGAATAGCCGGAATATAATCCGGAATATATTCTTATTCCGGAATATCCCAAACGAACACGCCCAAAGTTTAGTTATGGGATGACTTTAAGCTCAACTTCTCTTTTCAGACTGGATTTCACAAACAAGAGTCCTGGTAGATGGAGGAAACTATGTGGGATTTCTCAAAACTGATGGTAGCTTTACTGTAAACGACATTCCTGCTGGTTCCTATGTAGTAGAAGTTCTTTCACCAAATAATATGTTTGAACCTGTAAGAGTCGACATCAGTGGCAGAGCAAAGGGTAAAATCCGAGCAAGGAGAGTGAACTTTCTTCAGAATTCAGCTGTTGTAACTGTTCCTTATCCTTTGAAGTTTAAAGCTAAAGAGCCTGCACCCTTCTTTGAGAAGCGAGAGCAATGGAAAGTAACTGATATGCTTTTCAATCCTATGGTGAGTTGGAACTGAACATATCTGATATCAACCCTTTTGTCCTCTGGAAATATCAGGGATTTGTCAGCCTGTTACATGCACAATGTACATTGTACCTCTGATATGTAGAATTTGTTAGTAAACAAAGGAATACTAAAATGGCGGCTATTTTGGAATAATGTGTATTGGGGAAAAGGTTTGACAGTCTCTAGCTACTCCGTTTAAAGCTCCTAGTATTATTTTTGCTAGTGTTTTTTACGTAACTGATCCATTGAAAACATGGGAAGTGGCAATTCCAAGTGCCTAAAAAGAACTTACAGTTGGCAGGGTGTATGCTCCCAAACACTGCTAGTAGTCCACATCTGAGACACTCTTTAACCTTTCTTTTTATTGTTGCAAACACCATAAAAAAAATGCACACTGTGCTTCTTGGATGTGTATAGAGTATCTCTGAGATGAATATTATGTGCAGGGCTCTGCTGTTTATAAGTACATACATGTACATGTGTGCATTTTCTCATTGGCATTGTACAAACTACTTGTATCAGACACAGTACCATAAATCCTCTATTAGGTCTTTCTTCTCTAATAAGCCTCTTTTTCCAACCTTTCAAAGTACATGCAAGTGTCCCTCTCTCATAAGGCTACCGTCAAAAGTGCTTAAAGGGCTTAGTAGAGGATTTACAGTAAGTTAATAGTTTTTCTTGTGCATTTGATTTTCCCAAGCAAAACTTACTTGAAGTTTGTTCAGAAGGATGATATTGAAAATTAACGTCGTTGGTAGATTTCAAAGTGGCTCAAGTGTTTTTTTTGTTTGTTTACTACATACATGTACGGTTGTGTACAAAATGTAGCTACTTGTTTTTTGATCCACTGGCTTTCATTCATAATGTCTTACTGAGGATTACATCAGAGCCACACAGTACAAAAATTGTCTCTGTAGAATCTACTTAGTTGAGGTATCTGTTAGGGGGACTTGTTCATGGGTGAAAATTTGTTCAAAAATGTAGAAGAAAAAAGTGACATCTTTTGAGGCAAAAAAACCATTGCTAACATTTTACTTTTGCACAGGTGTTGATGATGGTGTTGCCACTTCTTTTGCTGTTAGTCTTACCTAAACTTATAAATAGCCAGGATCCAGAGACACAAAAGGTAGGGGTGATGGTTTGATTGATATTTAGCTCTTGCATGTATTAACCGAGCAGGAGGTCTGTATGGGAGAATCTTGACCAATGTCGTAAGTACAGACCAAATGCAGTGAGATTTGTACACATGACCAAGGTTTAAGATTCTTCCATACAGACTGAATTAGCTTGGTTAATAACTAAAGATGTGTATTTTAAGGCAAAGACAAGATGAATTAAATTTGTTTAATGTACATGTAATTGGTTTGAACTAACTGACATTTTGCTTGTGGACGGCAATAAGCTGAATTTAATTCTTCCAAAGTTTGCTTGACTGTCCTCTTTACTTTTTCTCTCATCAGCTTTTTGGAACTTACAGAAATAAATATTGTCAGATGGCAATAATGATTTTGCCTTTTAGTTTGCAACTTTTTCACCACAAAACATTACCAGTCTAGATTGTAAAATCCTGACCGCGGCCAATATCGATTTCAGCCAATCAAGTTTGTGAAATTGGTAGTTCCCAGTCCTTGTGAGACAGAGCCATATAATAATAGACCTTATTATCCACCTGCACTTCGCAGAGTACAAATAAGGCTTAAGACGAGTACAAATATCATGCAGTATTTGTACTCCACAGGACCGGTTAGACAGGTTTCCTGTCGTTGACCAATCAGTTAGCTGGATTTCCCGAGCCAATCTCTGTTCCGCTCCGCTTACTTCTGTCACGCATTCCCTGTAAATAACGGAACATCCACAAAATTCACTCGCACAAACATACCAATTTGGCTTGTTGGATAATAAATCTCTTATTAGCCGTTTTGTTGTGTTGTATCGCTGAGAATTTTTACTCTTTGTTTGTATTTTGACTCGCCCTACGGGCTCGCCAAAATACGGCACAACTCGTAAAAATACTCAGCGATACTACACAACAAAATGTCTAATAAGATATATATTAGTGTCTCATGTTAAGTCTCTGTCCTTGACCCCTCCCTTAAATTGACACAATTCTCTCCACCCCCTGGTCTTCCCCAACCTCCCCAACCCCCTGAATTGAGCATGGCAAATTTTGTCTTGGGCTCCTAAAAAAGTGGCTTCGGCTCCTTATTTTTGAGATTAAAAACTTTCTTAGGCAACAGCCTTGTAGGTACATGAAGTTTGTACAGCAAGATGACAAAATACAGTGGGTAAGATAATCTGGCACTGGACATGAATCTGAACTCCTATTAGCTTGAGAACCTGCTTTGGTTGTTTGGAATTTCTCTACTTGAGCTCTAACTTGCTACTGGACATTTTATTCTGTCCTGTTAGGAAATGCAGTCATCAATGAACATGTTTAATCAGTCCAAAGATTTACCAGACATCTCTGATTGGTTTGCCAAGAACTTCTCCTCTGGCAGTAAGAAAAAGACAACAAGTAAAGCAGCACCGAAGAAAGCTGTCACAGGAAATGTAAGAAGACGTTGAATTCCAACCTAAATTGTGCAATTGTCTGATTTTGTTAAAATGTAGCTGAAAATTGCTGACAAACTGCATTAAAAGTGCTAGAGATTTAAAGTAGTTGTGTTTGCAGTTTGCTGAAAGATATTGCAACAAAGCCTGATTAAAAACCCAAAACTTCCTCATGGCCAATGTTAAGCTCTGCCAAATGAGTTGGTGTAAGCCAAACTGGAAGCGAATGTACATCAGTGGAGTGTCAAAGCTTAATTTGTATACCGGTAGTTGCATCAAACTGGCATTGTGGATGTCTTGTAATAGAAATCTTCAAATCCTTATTATTGTAAACTCAACTGCAATGATCATGGCTTCACGTTGTGATTGCTCATTTTACATTTCTTATAAATCTATTAGCATTTTATTGCAAAGGCCCTTGGTTTATTGGCTGTGCTTCTGACTATCTATCTACTTGGTGGTAGATTGTGAGTAGCCTAAAGTGTGGTTGTTTACAAGATGGTAGCCACCTCTTTACATTTTCAAGTAGATCTGATGAGCCCAATGACTCAACTTTGAACAATCTCTAGATCAAAAAGTAGGTTTATACTAACACAATTACAATATACTGTATGGTCTTGACTTCCATGCATGATAGAAATCTTGAGCTTATAATCTAATTGTTAAGTGGGTGTCTTTGGCTCAATTCTTTAAGAATAACAGAAGACGATGATGAATTAACACTGTAATGACCAAGAGTGATTAATATCTATGTACTTCTAAGAGTATTAACCCATTGTCTGCACAGACAGTTGATGAGAATTAACAAATCATTATCTAGGGGATATCACCTTGATTTGCCACCACATTTTCAGAACTAATAGTAGCAAACTATAATCATTACGACAATCAGTAAGAAGAATTACTGTGAAATTCAGAAAACCATGAACAAAACCTCAAAACCTTGCTATATGGGGCTTAGTTTTGTCACGCCATATGGGCTTTTCATAGTTACACTTTAACATTCCATAGCATTTACGGTTTTTCAGAGTTTCTCAGTTATGTTTTGATCTTGGTAGTGGATGGATTACGTGTATGAGAGTGACTTATTTTTTAGACTTCTTAGTTCTGTAAAGTGAATATAAAGATGATTGTTTACAGAATGTGATGCAGTCCATATTGTAATTTATACCATCATATTATTTAATCATTTCTTTGTAACACGTACAAAAGAAAAAACTGAGCTCAGGTCATTTTAATAAACTGGTAACAACTAACTGACTGTTCAGTGTAGTGGTACAAATGTATATCTGAGGTTTGCTGAAGTGGGAGAGTCATTGAAAATTATTGTCTGCATAGCAAGTGTAGGGAGGTGGCAGTGGTCTGAACAAGCAGAGTGAAGGGGAGGGAGCATGAGAGTAGACTCAATTAAGGTGGCTTGATAGGCTAAAAGGGACCAGAAAGTTTGTTTAAATAAGCGAGGAAAGACTATTGTGTGCAATTGCCCTCATGAAGAGAAAATAAATTCTGAAGGTTTTACTCAAAAAGTTGCTATGGCAACCAACCTCACCCTTTTGAGATATTGATAGCATTGACACCGACAGTTCCAGCTCTTTTAGAAAACAAGATTTGACTTTCAAACAAGCACATTTTGTAAGTTTCACACACATTTTGTAAGTTTCTATTTCGTCCTGTCAGAATGAACTAGTTGACGTTTTGACATGCAGTTAACCCTTGTTTTCAGTGCTTTTTACAGGCTTTATCTTGAAATAACTTTATTGTGCACCAAACCCAGTAGACAAATTTTCTTGTGTCACGTGACAGATGTTAAATGTTACGGTTCTTTTAGTTGATTACGTCACGACACTAATGATTACCCCAAATTTGAGGAACTTCTCTTTAATACTCCAGAGTAGAAATGTTTGCATGAAGTCAGTTGGTACGAAGGTAGACTTTTGAGAAAGAATGCATTTTAGGAAGTTCGGGAGTGTAATGGTTATATTTTGTAAAAAAAAAGTTACTGTAGTTGTAGGAAATATTACTTTTTGTAAGGGAATGAATGAGCCTATGGTATGGTCTTGATTCAGAAAGCACTTTTCACACGTCATTACAATTATCGAGTGGTGCAAATCTTAACAGCTTTTGTACAAAGTATCGTTCATATTTGTCGAAACTGATCTACATTTGTGGTCACTTTCTGACTGTAAACAACCGTCCCTATGGCCGTCGCTATGTAGAAAATTTATACCACTGCGTACTTTTCTTGAACTTTGCACTCATCTAGGGGCAAATTCAGCAAGATCGTTTCAAAATGATCTTTACGTGTGTTCAACAGCTTTAAATGTTCTATTTTTCAAAAAATTGTACTTTTTATGAATGACGTCATTTTTCAGCCTATCGAGCCACCTTAAAACCGGAAAGTGATTAGCTTGTTTGTAAAGCGTGCTATTAAGGCAGCTGTGATCGTCCATGCTAGTTTCTTCATGTTTGGTTTCAAGCTCTCTTGCATTTCACTTTTCTTTCCCACTCCCCAGTCCACCCCCCTGCCAGAAAGATATTGCAAGACATGAGTTTTGTACATTGGTATGACTGTGTTCATTATTATCACTGCTGCCGTAATTTATGCAACTGAGCTAGACCTGGTGCATTTAGACATATCTTCAGGGTAGAGTGGAAATTATATATCTTCCAATGGGCCATGGGAATGTCGTTCCAGAAATAAACTGGTCCCATGATATGGTATTTAAAAGAGATAGCTAAGCGACGTGGCATTGTGATGTTTATGCTAAGTTTATTTTTTTGATATCTGCTTGCTGATGAGCCGCCGATGACTCAACGTTTAACAATCTCTTCCAGCGTATTTCATAAAACAAAGTTATGTTGTCTCCTTAATGGTAATGGGACAGATCTTGGGGTTTAAAAGAGAAAAAGAAAACGAATCAGCTAAAAACGATAATGGGAGCCGCGGCGTGATGAGGGAGCAGCCTTTGCGCCTTCCTCGTCATCGCTTGATTCTTCACCGTCAGTAGAGGCTTCATCTTCTAGGACATCAAATCCCTGACATGGCTCGTCTTCATCTTCGTCTTCGCTTTCCTCCTTGCTTTCTTTAGAGAACAGCTCCTTCTTGATCATTTTCCATGTTAGCTTTTTCTTTTCGACTCCTTTGTCCCAGTTGGGTCTCTCTGGTCCATTGGATTCTTTCTGCTTGAGGTAGACGCACTCTGCGATAACTGACATGAGATACGCCACTTGTTCTGTCTCCACCTCTACCCATTCAAACCGTAACTCCTCTGTGAAGTAAATCTCAAAATGAACGCTGTCACCTTGGGCTTGAGACCAGCGACGAATTTTTTGCCATGGAGCAAAAAATGCTGTTTTTTCTGTCGAGAGAGGATGTAGAAGATTAGTATTTGGGGAGCAGGGATGGCGCAGTGGTGAGAGCGCTCGCCTCCCCTCAATGCAACTTGGGACCCGGGCTCGATTCCGGCCGGTGTAATCATGTAGTTTGATGATGAGTTTATTGTCGGTTCTCGCGCGCCTTCAGGCTCCGACGATTTTACTAGCTCGGGGTCATAACACTTGCCATAACACTTGCGTTTCACTGGTAACGCAAAGGTCGTGGGTTCGAATCACGTTCAAGCCTGAACCTTTTCAGGTCATTTTCCAGTAGTGTTATGGATGAATTCGCATCTTTTATTCTTTCATCATTTAATTGCTACTGTTGAACATCTATTACCACGAAGTTGAGAGTTGCATTTAAGCCAAGATTTTACCACTGTGAATAACTTTCTCAATAATACGTTGTAAGGGTGCGAAAAATGAGTCAAGGATTTAAGAGCAATGCTCAGCTGGAAAGGTAAATAATAACATTTTCCACGATTCGTGGAGGTTGTTAGTGAGTTAGAACACAAAGCTATCTGTGATCAACTCCTTTTAACGTACTCTCAAACATCCACTCGAATGTACTACTGATCTTTAAACGAATTTTATTTGGACCGCTATAAGCGAAATTGTTTTTATTTTTTATTTTCATAAATAGAATACTTTCTCTTCTCGGAACAAATAATGATGTGCGATTTTATATTTTAGTCTCTGAATTGTCTGATAAAAATTGATTGGAAGTTAAAACTTCTAATTAATTTTTATGTCAAGTGTACGTTTTTATAGTGTTTTAAACTTATTTTTAAACTTACTTTAAAATATTTTTAACTTAGTTAGTAATACACGATCCCACAAGCAAGTAGTTTGCTTTAAACATTGATCGTGTTTAAATAAAGATTTTACTTACTCTACTTACTAGCTAGTCCAAGGACAAATATCCGAGCCTATTTTCGCGCCAAATAGAGGCTATTTTGTTTATCTGATCCTTCAAATATTTTCGCAAAACGCGCGGTTTTGACAACCGAGGATTACCATTCTGATATGCTCCATTTTTAGCCAAGGGCATATTCAATCACGAGACGCGTTTACCCCAGTCACGTGCGAACTAAATGTTTGATGGATTATGAGAGACAGCAGTTTATCGACGCTGATGAATCTTCACGTATATAATTAATCTTTTTTAGTTTCTGCCATAACGAACATTTACTTTTTTTTTACTTCGCCTTCTATAATTCGCCACACAATACCAAGCACACATATTAAACATGATATGAAAAGGAGAAAATGATAAATATGCAGGAATTGTCTTGATAAAACAAGAAATTCTTAGAAGTTCATCAAAGTAAGTGTATGACTATCATCAGGGAGAATTTCTATTTTGAGCATGGACTTACTTGACTTAATCATTAGGCTCTTCTGTTGGCGATCAGGTCCACTTTTCATTCCTGTTGTGTCAGTCGCACATCCTTAACCTTCACATCATTCTGTAACTGTGGGCAATCATTTAGAACAAACGTAGCCGTTACCGTACATTGTCTGACAAAGCTCCACGTAATTGTTTGTCGCACGGGGAAAAGCCGGGTTTCGTGGGGGGTATTCCTTCATGAGTTGGTAATGTGGCTCTGGTTTGGGTTTTGAGACCGGCCGGCTCTGCTGTCTTCCACGCAACTGTCACGCAAAGCAGACGCCATCGCGCCTTGCGTCTGGCTTGAGGTTATTTTTTGTCTCTCCTCGGAACATCGACAGACCAGCGTTGAATTGAAATCACGTAGCGACAAGGAAGGTAGATCATTTCATTGTTACCATATTTTTTCGTAGGGTTTTCAATCCCGCGAAAGAGTCCAAAAAACGGTAGGCTATTAGCGTTGATTTCTAATGTTTTGCCAGCTATTTCAAGGAGATCTTCGGCTTTGATTTTCCACCCTCAA
>JAHPZR010014232.1:15000-25692 GCA_019787425.1 Platygyra sinensis
GCGGGATTCCCACCAAAACATGCAAGTTTCAAATCATACGAAAGCAACACAGACCGCTGACTAAAGGTCAGCATACACAAGGGGACTAGTCCCTGTGACTACTCCCCTGAAGAGTTTACACCGCGAGGGGACTGGTCACAGAGACTTGTCCCACGAACAGTTCACACGAAGCGTTTTGAGGAACTAGTCGCAGGGACTTGTCCCAAAAACTCAAACTGGATTGGATTCGTGGGACTAGTCGCAGGGACCAAAGTTGGTCGCTGCGACTAGATTTTGAAGCAAACATTGCCAGTTCTTACAATTGGACTTGTCCCCGCGACTTGTTGCAGTCTCCGCTCGTGCGTGCCGACCTTAAAACAAATGATGGCTATATTCACAACGGTCTCGTTATCTCTGAATGCTGCAGATTTTCACAGTTATCAAAAGTGGTATAAAAAATAACCGTTATTTATTTTTCACGGTAAAATTAAACTTCACTCATCATATCGTTTAATATAACTACACTGTAATGCCGAACTTCTAGCCATAATAGAAGTAACTCACGTGATTCCAGAATTTGAAGCACACCAAGGAGTCGTTTTATGCTTCACGTACACCTTAAGTATTACTTCGTTACTTGAAAAATACGAGGGGAGAATTCTTACTGAGCTAATGAGTCTGCCAGGTGCAACTGGGGCATTGATTTCAGTTTCATTATTCAGACACTTTTCTTGTAGTGAAAATAAACACTGCAGATATGTGGATTTTAATTAACAAGTGTAATACGCTCGCAGTTCGGCCAAATGCATGTTTGCTTTTGTTCTAAGTTTGACTGTTTTAAGTTTAATTCCTGGGGTGAGTAGAAGCCGGTATCGGATACACAATTTTGAATAACCCTGCAAAGTAAATAATCTGTCTTGATAACGATAAATACAACAGGTGTTAGCAAAAGAAGCTTGGGACACGACACGAACACGATGCTTATCGTAATAAGGTGAAACTCATCTTAGATTTTGTGATACACAAACTCCGTCACATTACATTCTCTGCCAGTGAGGGATGTCCTGATCTGATGGTTATCATGGTTTTTACCATGATAGTGGTCGGCGATAGACGCAGATGGCTTACATGAAGGTGTCGTGCTATTAACCACAGTGAAACTGATTTAGCCGTAACGGCTGGTGGCATCGATTCTGCAAAACTTATTCTACCTGACAACCGGTTATCCTGGCTCAAGTAATCCCAGACTCGTGTCTTGGCTTTGTGTGTCCACGGCGTTGGAAACTTGTCAGATAAAAATGGTCGCTAGTTTGAATTAACTGTACGGAATTTATTTTGCGAGATCATGATCTTTCACGTCACAGAATACGCTTCTGAGGTGGAGATGTGCTGATACAGGTCGTGAAGATCAACCTCTACAACTCAGTGTAGGTGCTCCCAAGATGAACTTTTTCGCAGAGATGTGCCGTATCTACCTTACTAAAATCAATCAGTTTTAAGCTAGTATGCTCTATATAGTGAATGAGGAAATTTGTCAAAAAAAAAACTCCGGCATTTTTCCAAACGCTTTTCTTCACATCTGCTTCAAATAAAACAATAGTCGCTAAAGGTGTTAATTAACAGGTTCTGACGTTCGCCACCGTCTTGTTGAAATAAATGAAAGAAAGCCGGAACATTGTCTTATCATCTGAGTCTTTCGATAGAATTCCTTGTCATTATCACTTTCTGTCCACTAGCGTTCTCTTTAAGCGAATAGTCAATTCACTCAGCCTCGGAAAAGTTACCATCATGGATTTTGTTTAATTATGTTTTGTCTACCTTATCAAGGCATGCGATCTCCCTTGTTAATTAACACAGTTCCTGGGGTTCCCACAGCACCAAGATGTGATTTTAATTTTGATTCCCATGATAAATAGTCGTGTCTACTGCTTCTGCAACGACATCATGATTGTCTCCTCGTAAGAAAAAGACAATAAAGACAAATTGAAAAGGAAGATTATCAGACTCATATGTACGAGGTAACAATGTTATAGAACCTACCCCCTTTTAAGTCAGTCATCGCCTAACCACTAGTGTATCAAGTATTTTGGCAAGATGTTGCGTTTCTCGTGTCATTAAATCATTTGCAATTGAACAGGTCCGCTTCTTAATGCAGGATATTGACAAATTTGTCCCTATTATTGTTGTCTATTGAGAAATGACTCCCGTATAAAGCCTGATTGTTTTGAGCATTCTCTCACAACCCGAAAACAATTAACACAATTTATTTACTGATAGAGATATATCGCTGAACAAGATAATCAGTCCCGTGTCGCTTCAGCCGCGTGCTGCATTTTGACGGGAATGAAAATGACCAAAAGCTTAACCCTCAGCTTTGTGAAATATTGTTAGAGAAAGGTCTTTGAGAACTCAGAGTATGACATCGAAAGAATGAGAGAATAACAATAATGCATATTCCTTAGAAGTCAAAGGTTTTCTTTTGAAATAATTATTTGTATTTTCCGGCAGTTGGTGAAATCAGTAATCAACATACACCTTTTGATACGGGTAGAATATCGCAACATTTGACATAACTCTTGGGTGTTTGACAGGAGTTTGAAGTAAAGCTACCTTTTAATAACAAAATACTCCTCACAAATTGTCAAGCTCTTGGTCAATATTGTCGTAAAGCAAACCAGAACCAAAATTGTTTATATATTTTTTTGTTTTTCATCTTACGAGGTTTAATAATGATGAGAATGTTATATTTTATCCGTCTATTCGTAGAAACCCTCTTCTCGAAGAAAAATCTTCTATGTTAATAATGACTTTTATGTTATGGTTAAACGGAAGAATTTCCAGCCGCCGTCACAGCTAATTGTTTGCTTCAAAATTATACGGTATCGCGAGAAATCTGTTGTTTGAGCATTTCAACTCTGTTAAATCTATCCCCAGAGATTAATTTCGCCACGTACATCAAGGTAATCTCGAATACTTCAGACCAAACATTCGGCTTATCAAATCCCTACAAATCCAGTATATCCATATTTGACCATAAAAATACCCACGCAAATTCTCTTATGACAAATTGACTGCAAATTTTTTTCTTAGCTGCTCGAAATCTTATCAAAGTTAATTGTTTTTTGTTGTTTATGTTTCTAGAGAAGACTTCCCGCATTTTGGCTTTTAATTTCAGAGTATTGATGTTGGCAGATGTTCACAAGCCAGTTTCAACCTCATTCTATGCGCGGGCGAGAAAGAAACATTTCTCAAATAAAACTTAAACACTGATGAACTTGTTGTTAAAAAGTGGGTCGACAAACCGGCGCGGAACTTTCAAATCTTGCATGGCGCCAGTATTGACAGTGTTTACCACATCAATATTAACGTTGGTAACTTTTTCGCGTAATTATTCGCTTATCAGACTTCAAAGCTCATTTTGTTGTCATTGAAAACCGGTGTCTCGCAAATAGCTAAAGAGTGCCTCGGAGCACGAACTTTTAATAGGCCAAATTAAAAAAGCGTTAAAAGAGTTCTTTTTATCGGAAAGAAAACATGAGTGCATCGAAGGCGTTATTGGTAAGATAGGCGTTTTACTAACGCGAAATATTTCTCATTGTTGGGCGATGTTTCACTTTTTATATTTGCTCATATCTTACTTCTCATGCCTTGCGCGATAGAAAACATTCGATAATCAATGTCATTAATGATTAACGCAGCACCTTTTGGTGCGATCTGAAATCGTTTATATTCCGTCACCACGACAAACTCACTCTGTTCAGAAGTGGTGGAGTTGTTTTATGCAAATGAGTTGGCGACCAATAGCGTGCTGCGTCTCATTCAGCACAACGTGAATTTATATTCAACATTTTGCAGAGCTGATCCAGCGAGTGCCGGCTATCACTGGGGGCGGGAAATCGCGAGTTCGCGAACAGAGTGTTATAGAATACAAGGAAATGGGAAACAAAGGCACGAAATCCAGCTCAAAAAAGAACAAACTCACAGCAGACGAAATCCAAGAGCTACGTTTGTCAACCGAATTTACCGAGAATGAGCTACACACATGGAATAAAGCCTTCCGGGAGAAATGCCCCAATGGTAAAATGTCCGAAAAGAAATTCGCGGAGATCTACAAGAATCACTACTCCACTGGCGATGCTAGCGTTTTCGCGGGGCATGTTTTTCGCACATTCGACAAAAACAACGATGGTACAATAGATTTTCACGAGTTCATTCAAGGTTTGTCGATTATATCTCGAGGGACGCAGGAACAGAAACTTCGTTGGGCGTTCGAGATGTACGACTCCGATGGCAGTGGCTCGGTGTCGCGGCGCGAAATGTTGGAGATTGTGCGCGGATTTTTCGCTTGGCCGGCGACCGAGTAAATCTCCCCAGAGATGAGAACACGCCGGAGAAGTTTACTAACAAGCTGTTTGCAAAGCTTGACCGAGACAACTAAAAAAAGACCAAACGGATGTCAGCTGACTACGGTAGTTATCAATTATCCAAAGTAGCACATATTTTAAACTTTTAAAAAGCAGCCAGAATCATTGTGGACTTTTCGAACGCTTGTTACACAACATTAATTTAAGGTGAGAAAAACATTTATGTGTCTCGGTTTCCGACTCATAAATAGAACGCCCCTTGGTGTCCACAGTGTCTGAGATGTGTTGTTTATATATTTGTAGTTGTTTTACACGGAGACTTGACGATCAAATCAGCGCTTTTGAATTTGCGTCTTTGAATCCTTAATACGCACCGTTAAACCTTTTAGCGTTCAGACTCAACCGCTATGGTGATGCATTGTGGGACTCATTACAACATAGCCTGTGATTATATTGAAAGCTGCCTATGAAGCGTTTGATCAACCCTTTTAAACTATTAACAACAGAACAGTATTTAAATCTATGCGACGTTTAAACACAACTGTCCCTAGAAAAAAACGAGAACGGCTTTTTCGGAGCCTTCTGCTTGGGCCACCCCCCAAAAATATTCAGCCACGACAACATATGATGTTGGTAATTGATATTAATACTGAGATTTTAGTTTGAGAGGGGTTTGACCTAATAACTAGTTTTTATTTCTTTGGATTGGAGGCGAGTGCGAGAGAACAAACGATGGCACTTCCTCTCTCGCAAATGTATAATATTTTTAACTTTCTGTTTTATTTATGAAGTTCACTAGCTGTGTGTCAGGGAATGGTTAATTCTTGGAATTTTTGAGAGCTTTGTTCTTTGTGAAAATTTAAGGGTTGACTGGCAAATAAACACGGACAAACGCAAGCGCCAAACGGTGTCGGTGCTCCCACCGATTGAAAATTTACGGGCAATGTCTGATCAAACAAATTCAAAAAAAAAATTGAAATGTAAATCTTTTCCAGAGGTTTTCGACTTATACTTCGTGTCGTCCAAATGGATATTCCAAGTTTATGGAGGGCAGAGTTTTCACCATAACATGTCAGTCACTCTTTGAGAATATACATTACATGTAATTATTAAATGGACGAAACTTTGCCAAAATTGACAAATTGATCAGTAAAGGTCATGATCCGCGATGGCTAGCTAGAAATTATAAACGTTGAAAGCTAATCAGCTTTTAGGAGTTCTAATTACTATGAAGGTTCACTAAGCCGAAATATAAGTTCTTTGTGTTTTCTATAAAGTGATTGAAAATTTACAAACTAAGCTTCTTAGCAACGACATAGAAAACGACTTACTGGAGAGTTTTTTTTATTTTCTATACTATCTTTCGTATTCACGCTTTTGGTGGTTTAAGTGAGTGAATGTTGAATAGTTGTCGGGTAGTGTATTTGTAACATTTTGAGCTTTAATTTAGAGTTATACATTTCTTGTAAACTGTTAGACGATTTGTAAGTTTAGTAATAAAGAAATTAAACTTTGTACTTCGCATTTTCTGTCAATTCAAGGAGTCATGAGTCATAGCATTCTCAGTAGCTTCAGTTCCACATTCGTTCTCATCCGTTTGTGGGAAATTATCAGGGAAATTCTATCCCTTCAACTTGAGAAGGAAGATGTGAATTAAGATCATTATCCCGCAAGCCGATCAAAAATCAGTGCAAAGCTGACTGTATCCAGTCGCAGTTTTCATATTACGCGGCACGATCGAGGAAGATTCTGCATGGAAGAGACGTAAACATGCCGAGTGCGAAACACATAGCATGCGAATGTCAGGTACCATCATTTGATGACAAAAATTTGACCGCTGCGACCAAATAATAAAAAAGAAATGAACAAGAGATACGATAGAGTATCTGCAAGGGAGGGCATACTATAAACGCTGTCAACGTAGGATCTACAGGAGATCAGATCGGCTAAAAAAAACATGTAAAGACAAACATTAGACAACATTAAACATTAAACATTAGGGTTGAGACTGATACTACCTGACGTTTCGAGACACCAACGTGACAAGACACAACGCCAGCGCGTAGAGCCAACGCGCATAAACCAGTGTAAAGTGACCCTTTCCACAAGAGATCTGATCGATCAGCCAAAAAATATACAAAAAACAAACAATTACCTCTTACCACCTGAAAGACGTTTCGAGACAACAAACATTACAAGAACCTAAAACTGGATCGCAACAGTAGACAGCTGTTTCTACCTCCTTGGGACTCATCAGTACTGTGTAGCGATCGAAGATATCAACGCCAGCCCAAGAGCCAACGCACCGTTAATTGTAAAGTGGTCACTTTGTGGGGGAGTAAATCGTAACAACAAAAAATGCGAAAAGAAATAAACTTCCAGCCTAGAATAGATTTCAAATAAAGAAGAAGCGCTCCCAAGTCGAAATACCCAGAAAAGTAATTTTCTGAGTCCCCCAAAGGGAGTCGAACCCATAACCTTCCAGATACCGGTTAGACGATCTAACCACTGAGCTATGGGAGACCTTGTATGTGAGTCACGTGTCCTGCCATACTGCAAGGCTCAACATATCGAAATGATAAATGTGGATAAATGATAAATGGATTGGTGACTTGGATAAAGTGTAAATAACGGAGAAGCGCTCTTAAGTCGAAATACTCAGAAAAAGAATTATTATTCATGAATAATAATAAAGCAATTATTGAATTCGGCTTTCGTAGAATATTAAGAATTCTGCAGATCTGCAGAATTCTTCATATCCTACTCAGCCTCATTCAATAATTGGGCCAAAAACTATTTACTTTAAAAACTGCGGACTGTTATGTTTCTCTCGAAATTCCAATGTTTGAGACATTGAGATTCAAACGAAAATATTGACTGTTCCCAAGAGACCGTGACCTCATTTTCTCTTGCTGTTCACCTGCACTGGTAACAGTTGGCTGATAAAAATCCTTACAACACAGTTTATGACTTCCACTTTCTCATCGAACTGAAAGGAGAGTTACAGCATACTTTTACTATAGGATAACACACCAGACAGGGCAGAAATAGAGAGAACATTCCCAGAATGCCCCATCTGGTTACACACTCAGTCCCAGGCTCTTCACAAGTGCAGGGCTCGTCGGCCCAGTTTCTCTCGACGTTTCTGTCCTTTGTACAATGATAAAGTATAGCTTTCACACAGCACATGCAAGAACAACACTCTAAAAGTCTTGTTGTGTCAGGTTTCATCGACGAATTAATGTGGACATTGTTTCCATGGAATTCCCCTTCTTCTTCATTTGTCATACTTGTAGACCTTGTTTGAGCGAGGATTCCATTACCCAGGTTAATAATGGCCTCTGCATTGCCTGATACTGCTTGATATCGTCCTTTCCCTGGATAGTTGTTTCCCAGATAAGCAAAGTAGGAGAGTTGGGGCTGGTTGTGGTCGGTTGTTGTTCTGCTATCAAGTCAGTAATATAACCTCTTTCTTTGTCCCAAGCGCACTTCCACGCCTCTGAGTTCGTTTCTCGGCTTTGCTTTGTCGGCTTCTTATCAGGAGTAGATTTGCACCTTCGGAGCGTTTCTTTTCCTTTGATTTTCTTACGTTGTTCTCTTTTTGCCTTCACACCGTAGCTGCTATAATGACAAACGAGAGGGCTATCCACATCAACACATGTGGGAATTTCAGATAATGAAGATGATCTCTGGACACTCATGATAGCTAACACTCCGTCTATGTGTTCACTGAAAAGAAAATATCACGTGAGTATTTGCCAACTAAGACTGACAGATTGGTTTCGAGAGGTGACGCTTGTTACCCAGGGGGACTCCTACATAAAAATGACGGGCTTGTTCGTCGGAAATATTCAAAAGAATCCCTAAGAGAAAACAAGATCCTGTTTTGTGGGTGTGACTTGATATTTTCACAACGAAGAGGTACCAATTTTAAAGCAACACGTTATCTCCTGTCATAAGGTGCCACAAAAGCTTCCGCTGTGAATTTTTTAAGGCTGAACACCCTAAGATACCAAAAACGCTTTTTAACCCTTAGTCAAAATGCACGGATAACACCCCGTCCTTATTTATATGAG
Organism: Platygyra sinensis; assembly: GCA_019787425.1. NCBI lineage: Eukaryota > Metazoa > Cnidaria > Anthozoa > Scleractinia > Merulinidae > Platygyra > Platygyra sinensis. The sequence goes on from JAHPZR010014232.1 coordinate 23,420, forward strand.
AGTCCCCACCCCCAGATTTTTCAAGAGGCTAAAATGTCTTATATCTGGCCATAGATAAAAAAAATAATGCAGGAATACCGTTGTATACTGGACGGTATTACACACAAGCTTCACATCAACATTGCGATATTATTTTCGCCATTGTGTTTTCTATGTCATGCTATATAGTGAGGATATTACATGGTGGCGCGATGATATGAAATTAATTTTCGAATGAAAAAAAACAATATTTAACGAAAGAAATCTGGGAAATAAAATTCATATCTTCAAGCCACCGTGTAATTTTGTTTGTATCGTACAGACAAACCAACTGATTGCGTAAATAACAGTGAAAAAGAGGGAAATGGCGCCAACAATATCTTTACTTGTGAGCATATCAAAAATACTCTACTCACTCCCGGATGTAGTTTCGATAAATTTTACGACGGAAGTACTACGATTATCAGTTGAGTAACCAGGTTGAGTGACCATGTTTTAGCGTTTAATTTGTGTTGTTGTCACGGGCAACTTGCTCCATTTCCAGTTGTCGGCATAACGCCTTTGGAAGCAAAGCGCGCGAAATTCAATCAATCAATCAATCAACTTTATTTAAATGTCGAAAGACCGCCTAGCCAGGGAGAAATCTCCCTCACTAATATGGGGACATTCTAAAATTAAATTGCAAGCGGCGATATTGTTACCACTGGAAACGAGGAAAGTTGCCCGTGGCAACATCGTAACCTTAAGTCTAAAAACTCGTCTCTAAAGCTCGTTCGCGCCTTCGTAATATTCTCCAGTAAAATCTTCACGTCTATGTAATTAAAAAATGGTTGTGCGTTGCTTTCTCGTGGCACACTGTGAAATTTCAAGGACATGACAAGAGGGATATACCACGATATGTCACTTGAAAGCGTTGCAGAACTGTTATTTAGAGCGGTATACGTATTAAAATTGAAGATTAATCCAGCCAGTTTTTAAGTGGATGAATAATACCCCAGTTCATAAGTTTATGTTAAAATAATAATATTTATCGAATTGGATCCAACTATAGGCAAACCAGGTACGATTTTTCTGCGTATTAATGAAATGGACTAGCATAACCGGTCTCAATAACCCAAAACCCAAGAGCTTGGCGACCCCTATTTTTCTCATTTACTCATCATTCGCTGAAAATACCTGGAAAGAGAGAGCCTCTTGAATTCTCAGAAATGTTGGGTGTAGCATTAAAAACTGAGGCTATGTGTTTATGTTACGCGACGAGCCGTTCAGACACGTTTCGGTTTGTGCATGTTGTTGGCACGGCAGCCGTAAAATATTTGATAAATCATTAACTCCAGTCCCTCTGTAGAACATCTAAATTCAAAAACTACACGAGCTAATGAATTTCAGGACTCGAAGGATTACAGAAAAACAAAACATTGTTGCCGATGCCAATATCGGCAAAAATGTACACATGCGAATACTTGAAGGACTTTCTAACATGATTACCTGAATGTTAAAAAAATGACAAAATTGACAAATGAAAACTTACCAAGCAACCTTTCCACAAGCTCTATGAGCAAAGAATTGTTGTTGCAGAGAAAAAAAAACAGTAAAAAGAACTTAGTTTGATCGAGTTACAAAGCAAACATGCTTTGCAGATTAAATTGTGGACCTTAACATTGTTTGTTTCAAGCTATTTTGAATTGACGTACTTAAATTTACTCACTTGCGTCATCGTATTTCTCTCATCTAAAAAAGACACTTCAATTTGCATTCGAGATTTTGGCCTCAAAATATGTTTTTTTTTCGAAATATACATGAATGCTACGTTTTTCTGTTCTGTTTTGACCTACCATAACTATTTTTTGTTTGGTTACGATTTCCTTAGCATTTTTTTCAATTCTTCGAGGCGTCAGACTTTAGTGTTGTAAACCCATGTGTAGTCAATCGATAAACCGATAATCGATAGCAATCGATATCAATCAGATTGCCGATAGCAATCGATGAAAGCCGATGAAGAAAAATCTTTTTTAATATTTTATTATTGCTTAAAACACAATTACAAGAGAAATACAAACAATAACATAGTTAATCATGACAATCACAATTTTCTGAAATGTGATTGGTGCATAAACTGCTGTATTTTGCTCTAATTAATCTGCAAAGTTGTAATCGAGCAGTGCAATTGGACAGTTGGCTGTAACTGGATAGTTACATGAGCCAATCATTTTAGGTCCTCTCCGCTAAATCCACCAATCACAACATTGATTACAATCACTTTAGTAACCAATTCAAGAGACTGACTTTGTAAA
>JAHPZR010014233.1:0-20000 GCA_019787425.1 Platygyra sinensis
AAACGATTACCTGTTACTACCTGAAAGACGTTTCGAGACAACAAACATTACAAGAACCTAAAACTGGATCGCAACAGTAGACAGCTGTTTCTACCTCCTTGGGACTCATCAGCACTGTGTGGCGAAGATATGTAGCGCCAGCCAAGGAGCCAACGCACATTAATTGCAAAGTGGCCACTTTGTGGGGGAGTAAATCGTAATAACAAAAAATGCGAGAAGAAATAAACTTCCAGCCTAGAATAGATTTCAAATAACGAAGAAGCGCTCTCAAGTCGAAATACCCAGAAAAAGTAATTTTCTGAGTCACCCCAAAGGGAGTCGAACCCATAACCTTCCAGATACCGGTTAGACGATCTAACCACTGAGCTATGGGAGACCTTGTATGTGAGTCACGTGTCCTACCATACTGCAAGGCTCAACATGTCGAAATGACAAATGTGAATAAATGATAAATGGATTGGTGACTTGGATAAAGTGTAAATAACGGAGATGGGCTCTTAAGTCGAAATACTCAGAAGAAGAATTATTATTCATGAATAATAATAAAGCAATTATTGAATCCGGCTTTCGTAGAATATGAAGAATTCTGCAGATCTGTAGAATTCTTCATATCCTACTCAGCCTCATTCAATAATTGGGCCTTATAGCGTCTGCTGCGGTACAAAAACTATTCACTTTAAAAAAAGAGGACTGTTATGTTTCTCTCGAAATTCCAATGTTTGAGACATTGAGATTCAAACGAAAATATTGACTGTTCCCAAGAGACCATGACCTCATTTTCTCTTCACCTGCACTGATAACAGTTGGCTGATAAAAATCCTAACAACACAGTTTATGACTTCCACTTTCTCATCGAACTGAAAGGAGAGTTACAGCATACTTTTACTATAGGATAACACACCAGACAGGGCAGAAATAGAGAGAACATTCCCAGAATGCCCCATCTGGTTACACACTCAGTCCCAGGCTCTTCACAAGTGCAGGGCTCGTCGGCCCAGTTTCTCTCGACGTTTCTGTCCTTTGTACAATGATAAAGTATAGCTTTCACACAGCACATGCAAGAACAACACTCTAAAAGTCTTGTTGTGTCAGGTTTCATCGACGAATTAATGTGGACATTGTTTCCATGGAATTCCCCTTCTTCTACATTTGTCATACTTGTAGACCTGGTTTGAGCGAGGATTCCATTACCCAGGTTAATAATGACGTCTGCATTGCCTGATACTGCTTGATATCTTCCCTTCTCTGGATAGTTGTTTCCCAGATAAGCAAAGTAGGAGAGTTGGGGCTGGTTTGTGGTCGGTTGTTGTTCTGCTATCAAGTCAGTAATATAACCTCTTTCTTTGTCCCAAGCGCACTTCCACGCCTCTGAGTTCGTTTCTCGGCTTTGTTTTGTTGGCTTCTTGTCAGGAGTAGATTTGCACCTTCGGAGCGTTTCTTTTCCTTTGATTTTCTTGCGTTGTTCTCTTTTTGCCTTCACACCGTGGCTGCTATAATGACAAACGAGAGGGCTATCCACATCAAAACATGTGGGAATTTCAGATAATGAAGATGATCTCTGGACACTCATGATAGCTAACACTCCGTCTATGTGTTCACTGAAAAAGAAAATATCACGTGAGTATTTGCTAATTAAGCCCGTTTGTCAAGACCTACAGATTGATAGGTTGGTTTCGAGAGGTGACGCTTGTTACCCAGGGGGACCCCTACATAAAAATGACGGGCTTGTTCGTCGGAAATATTCATAACAATCCCTAAGAGAAAACAAGATCCTGTTTTGTGGGTGTGACTTGATATTTTCACAACGAAGAGGTACCAATTTTAAAGCAACACATTATCTCCTGTCATAAGGTGCCACAAAAGCTTCCGCTGTGAATTTTTTGAGGCTGAACACCCTAAGATACCAAAAACGCTTTTTAGCCCTTAGTAATAAAATGCACGGATAACACTCCGTCCTTATTTATATGAGAGTCCCCACCCCAGATTTTTCAAGAGGCTAGAGTGTCTTATATCTGGCCATAGATAAAAAAATAATGCAGGAATACCGTTGTATACTGGACGGTATTACACACAAGCTTCACATCAACATTGCGATATTACTTTCGCCATTGTGTTTTCTATGTCATGCTATATAAAAAGGACTGATATTAAATATTTTCGAATGGCAAAAGCAATATTTAGCGATAGAGAACAGGGAAATAAAAGTCATATCTTCAAGCCATCGTGTAATTTTATTTTTATCATACAGACAAACCAACTGATTCCGTGAGTGAAAAAGAGGGAAATGGCGCCAACAATATCTTTACTTGTGAGGATGTCAACAATACTCCTCGCACTCCCGGATGGGCTCCTGCTCCCGGATGTAGTTTCGATAAATTTTACGACGGAAGTACTACAATAATCAGTTGAGTAAGGCGTGACGAAAGTTTGGTGACCAGGTTTTAGGGTTTAATTTGTGTTGTTGTCACACACAACTTGCTCCATTTCCAGTTGTCGGCATAACGCCTTTGGAATCAAAGCGCGCGAAATTGCAAGCGACGATATTGTTACCATTGGAAACGAGGGAAGTTGCCCGTGGCAACATCGTCCAAAACCTCGTCTTCAAAGCTCGTTCGCGCCTTCGTAATATTCTCCGGTAAAATGTTCGCGTCTATATAATTAGAAAATGGTTGTGCATTGCTTTCTCGTGGCACACCGAAGGACATGACAAGTGGGATATACCACGGTATATCACTCGAGAGCGTTGCAGAACTGTTATTTAGAGCGGTATACGTAAATTGAAGATTAATCCATTCAGTTTTTCAGTGGATGAATAATACACTAGTTTATAAGTTTATGTTAAATAATAATATTTATCGAATTGGATCCAATCAGCGGCAAACCATGTACGATTTTCTGCGTAACAATAACATGGACTAGCATAACCGGTAGAAAACGCCCCTTAATTCTAGTCTCAATAACCCAAACAAGCTTGGGGACTCCTATTTTTCTCATTGACTAATCATTCGCATACATGTTTTAACATTTCGTCATCTGAAAATACTTCTGAAAATACTTGGGAAGAGAAATAGAGCCCCTTGAATTATCAGAAATATTAGGTGTAGTGTTAAAAACTGAGGCGATATGTATATGTTACGCGACGAGCCGTTCTGATATATTTCGGTTTTTGCATGTTGTTGGCACTGCAGCCTTAAAATATTTGATAAATCATTAACTCCAGTTCCTCTGTAGAACATCTAAATTATAAAACTACATGATCTAATGAATTTCAGGACTCGAAGGATTACAGAAAAACAAAACATTGTTGCCGATGCTAATATCGGCAAAAATGTACACATGCGAATACTTGAAGGACTTTCTAACATGATTACCTAAATGTTAAAAAAATGACAAAATTGACAAATGAAAACTTACCAAGCAACCTTTCTACAAACTCTATGAGCAAAGGATTGCTGCAGGGAAAAAAATCAGTAAAAAAGAACTTAGTTTGATCGAGTTACAAAGCAAACATGCTTTACAGATTAAATTGTGGACTATAACATTGTTTGTTTCAAGCTATTTTGAATTGACGTACTTAAAATTTACTCACTTGCGTCATCGTATTTCTCTCACCTAAAAAAAAGACACTTCAATTTGCATTCGAAGTTTTGGCCTCAAAAATATGTTGTTTTTTTTCGAAATATACAGGAAAGCTACGTTTTTCTGTTCTTTTTTGACCTACCATCACTATTTTTTGTTTGGTTATGATTTCCTCAGCATTTTTTTCAATTCTTCGAGACGTCAGACTTCAGTGTTGTAAATTCAGGCGTAGTCAATCGATAACAATTGATATCCAATTAGATTGCCGATAGCAATCGATGAAAGTCATGAAGAAAACAAGATGTGAGTTATCCTTTTTTAATATTTCATTATTGCTTAAAACACAATAACAAGAGCAATACAAACAATAACATAGCTAATCATGACAATTACAATTTCCTGAAATGTCATTGGTGCGTAAACTGCTGTAATTTGCTCTTATTAATCTGCAAAGTTGTAATCGGACAGTGTAATTGGACACTTGGCTGTAATCGGACACCTGTAATCAGACAGGTACATGAGCTAATCATTTTAGGTCCTCTCCGCTAAATCCACCAATCACAACATTGATTACAATCACTACAGTAACCAATTCAAGAGACTGACTTTGTAAAATTCTTCGGTGACTATTTTGAAAAGAACTTAATAGCCATTTTGCAACGTGTTCTTCCAGGAGCCCAGGGCTCCTGGTTCTTCATGTTTTTAACTATGACTATTAAAAGCTTTTCTTCAAATGAAGCTTTTACCTTATTTGTGGTAAATTGTAATTGTAACAGGACATCGTAGCGTCCAAGTCGGTCGGTAATCATATTCAAGATTAATAAATCGGACTCCTGCTTCCCGGTCGTCCGATTTTGTTAATCACTCGTATGATTAGTAATAGTAATTGGACCGTATGAAGTACAATTCATAATGGTAATTGAACTAAGTGGAGTGCAATTTGGTCTGAAATCATACGCGTGATTTCAAAATCGAACGAGCGCGCAGCGCAAGTTCGATTTGAAACTACAAGTATGATTTCAGACCAAAATTGCATGACCCGAAGTTCAATTGCCACTTTATTGAATCCATTTTGAAATCTCACAATTTAGTAGCCTAAATACAAGAACGACAACATTTTGGTCCGTGCCAATATTCATTGAACCAAGTTGCCAAATTTGCCAAACAATGTTTTTTTTGTCTTTCATTTTCCTGCAATGTAATTGGTTAGTTTAAAAAAGCCTTAAAATCTGATTGGTTGTTTTGTTTTACTGTTTCATTCTCATTGGCTGAGAAAAAGATGCGATTCAGAGAAAAAGATAGTGCGATTCGTGAATAAATCGCACCGCTGAGAGCCAATCACATTGCAAGGATAACCAGTGATTTCAAAATAGATTTAATAAAGGGAGTAATCGCGCGAGTAATTTCAAAATCGGACGAGCGCCGGCGAAGCGCGAGGTCGATTTGAAATTACTAGTTCGTATCTATCAGTAAGAAATTTCGGAATTAAAAATGTCTTTTGACAATTTCTTTTGAGCGAAAGCGTTTGTAGCGCTATTCCTAAGTTTTGAAAACTGTAGAAAACATTGCGAAGGAAACAATTAAAGGGGGCGTAATTGGCGTGAAAATCACGTGGGTGTCCAATTACAGGAATGCGATTACAAAAAGTTCAAACCGGACACCTGTAATTGGACACCCACGTGGGAGGTTCTGGTTGTTCCAGATGATCTCATTTAAAACGTTTTGAGCTACCGATTTTATCGATTGCCCATAGTAATTGATAGCGATTGATTCATCGATTGGTTAACAATTATTCACCGAAGTGGAGGTAAATATCCACCACTTTCACCGACACTGAGGTGAATATTTGTTTTAGTATATACCACACAAGCTGAATAACAAGCGGCCCAAAGAGTAACTTTATTTGTGACAATATGCCGCCAAAAGCCATTTCGTTTTTCTTCGGCTGCTCGGAGGTGAATACTACTTGGCTAATCACCCCGAGCTAGCCAATCAGCGCGCGCGAAAAGCACTATTCACTTGTGTGGTATAAACTAATTAACAACTATTCACCGAAGAGGAGGTGGCTAGCGGTGGATATTTACCGAGCCACGAAGCGGCGAGGTAAATATCCAACGCTAGCCACCGACACTGAGGTGAATAGTTGTTTTAGTATGTACTAAAACAGTGAGATAATATACACCACAAAAAATTAATTTGCAAGATTCCTTCACTTGTCACGGCCGCAAACCGGGACGCCATTTTCTCTTGAGTTGCTCGGAGGTAAATAGCACAGGATATTCGGAGTTTGACGAACCAATCAGCGCGCGCGTGTAACACTATCCACTGTTTTAGTATATACTAATTTCAATTATTATCGATTATTATCGAAATAGTTTTTGTCTGTAATGGTTTTATTGAATCATTTAATCATAGCCTGTATCGTAAAAGACGTTCGCGCTAAAATTTTCCATTCGATAGATTATTTTTTATCTTTACTGCAGTGAGATAATGAAAAATGTGAGGGTCACCGACTTCGTTTAAGAGACAAAGCTCGTGGAAAACTACCTTGACTTTGAAAAATTGGCGCACGTTATTCAGTTTTGTAGAAGTGGGTCTGTTGCGTAAATAATTCCAAATATTGCGATTGTTTTCACAAAACTTAACCCTCCAAGCAAGAGGCTTTTTAAACCGCCTCACAGACAAGCGGAGAGCTAAAAATTAAAGGAATTCGATGGTGCATTTTACAAAAATTCAAACTTCTAATAGATAGCTTAGAATAACTTCAAACTTCTAATCGATAGATTTTCTTCACTTTTTTCGCTAAACGTAGAAAATGATCCATCAAAAGAAAAATAGGGATTGCCAAACGTTCAAGATCTTTAAATCCAGGCGCTAAATCGTTAAATCCACATAGCGTGTGAATTTGTGTGCCCAATATAAGGATGCGCAGAGACAATTCGCGAGAACGTCCTTGACAATCGTTAACGAAATAACAAGAACAGAAACAAAAGAAACAGTTTGGGCTTTAAATCTTTCATAGCTAGTTTACGACACCTGTAGAAGCTTAGGTCAGAGTAGCAGCGTAAAACCCTCTAATCACATTCTACTGAGCGTCGGCATTAAGATGAAGCAAAATAAACAACAGAGTCAGTGTTCTAGTGATTTCAATTATTTGCATTAGAAAACAAACGTAAAAATAGAGCTCCGAGTAGTCCAAAAGGAAAATATAACCTAGTAACATGCTAAAGATGAACGTCTCGTGTTGTTCCTTGTATTATTTTACACAATAACAAAGCCATGTTTGAATAGTCTTGGTGGTTGTTGTCGATTTTTTCGAAAATCGATAGCAATCGATATTCTTGAAGAAAGGAATTATCGATTGTGAATATCTCTTAAGCGAAAAAAGCTATTCCAAAAAGGAAAACGCCATTCTTATTTACATTAAAAGCCTTTCAAATAAGCAGCAACTATTTTTTTTACTTCATAAACACTTTAATTTTTGGGAAAGTTTATTAGTGCTTCTCGAAGATATTATCAGGCCCAGTGGAAAATGCTAGCAAACAGCTGTTCTTGACCATGGGTAATAGTTAAGAGAGAAATGGTTGGGGAAACACGTCAAATGTCTTTGTTGTATGTGTTTGTTCGCGGCTATTCATTTAAGGTTTGACCCTGCAAAAAACCTAGAAAAAACACAATAGGTGGTTACGTGTGCTCATACAACTAACCCGGCAACAAAGGCATTGCGATTATGTAATTCATGCATAGACAATAAGCATAAAACAAAATATGTGCAGGATCAAGGGCCTTTCAACATAAACCTTAGCCTGCTTGTTACTTTGCTTCTTTGATCGATGTTTATCAACCTTCGACTAGACCAATAATAATACCATAGTAAGTGCACATACTGTCACTTTATTTTTTCCAGATTTTTGTTCCTAATGTTCGTTTACAAAATGCTCAAACGACGTCTGCGTAATATTCGACTTGTATCTAAATAAATCGAACACTGCGCATAATGCATAAGAATTTCAATCGGACGTAAAATTAGTAAAATTAAGCTACTAGCTTATTAGGTTATTTTTCAAATGAAACCAAAAAAATTATCAGTCTATGACTTTTTAGTTAAGTTAAAAGGAAACTTACAACATATTTTAATGATAGGATAACACACCAAGCAAGGCAGAAATACAGAGAACATTCCCAGAATGCTCCATCGAACACCACAATCGGTCCCAGTCTCGCAAGAGCAAGGCTTGTCGGCCCAGTTTCTCTCGAAGTCTCCGTCCTTTGTACAATGATAAAATACGGCTTTCACACAGCACATACAAGAACAACAATCTAAAAGTCTTGCTCTGTCAGGTTTCATCAGCGAATTAATGTGGACATTGTTTCCATGAATTATCCGCTCTTCTGAATTTGTTATGGATGGAGACCTGTTTTGAGCGAAGATTCCATTACCCAGGTTAATAATGGCCTCTGCATTGCTTGACATGGCTTGATATGGTCCCTTTTCTGGATAGTTATTCCCCAGATAAGAAAAGTATGAAAGCTGAGGTTGGTTTGTGATAGGTTGCTGTTCTGCTATCAAGTCAGTAACATAGACTTTGTCCAAAGCGCAATTCCACTCATCTGAGTTCTTTACTCGGCTCTGTTTCGACAACTTCTTCTCTGGGGAAGATTTGCATCTTCGGAGTGATTCTTTTTTCTTGTTTTTCTTGCGTTGCTCGTTCTTCACCTTTGCACTTTGGTCGCTAGGATGAAATACGAGTGTTCGTGCCACACCAGCACTGCCAGTCGAATTTAGCGGGGAATCGAGAATTCCTGAGAGTGAAGATGATCTCCTGACATCCGTATGCATTATATCTCTCGATCGCTACAAATGAGAAAATACCAAGGGCATATTTTCAAAAAATCCCTGTCGTCAAGACAAAGCAGATCTGAAGATGGAGGCGATTTTTAGAAATCCTGACCATTTCAAATCGCTCGAATGTGTTACAGCTGCGGGCGGCTGGTGAAAGAATAAAACATTTCTTTTTGGTGGATTTATATTACTACACCAAATTAACAGATGCTAAAATAATAATAAGCTATTATTATCTCAAACGAATGCCTAATCAATCTGGAACAATTTGTGAATATCTGCATGACATTGCATTTCTATCTTAACAACTGAATATCCGCCTGTCACAACACCCTTAATAATGTTAGTCTGAAAGGTTCACAACTCAATAAAAAAGCTCGGTGATCCCAATTTCACAACTTACTGCAGTGCTCTTTGACAGTATAATGTTAAACCTCTGACGACGTTCCACAGTTCGATTGGCTCAATTGGGCTACAACAAAAATCAATACCATCGTTGCTAATTTTAGTGGCTACACAAAACGCTCATATACCAAACACTCAAAAGGCCGGTTTGACAATATTGCGACATCATTTTCTAAAAGTTATCACAAAAGGTCAAAGAACTTACCAAGTATCTTTTCAACAAACTTTTTGCCCAGCTAGGGATCGACAAGTTATTCAATGTTAAGTTAAATTTGCTAAAATTCAGGAACACAAAACAAATGCTAGTGTACCGTTTACAAAGCCAAAGTGAATGTGATAACTTGTAGGTCGCAATTATCTCTTTAGACGATAACATTGCGTATTTTAACCTACTTACATTGACGTGCGTGCGACAATCGTGAATACACTTGCGTCATAACAAATTCTAATAAACTGCGCAATTTTTATTCTCTTTTTCCGCCTTTTCAGAGATACCCAATTTGTGTGCTTTGCTGATTATACTTTGATAGAAATTACCCTTTACAACCTAGAAAGCCAATGCGATGCCATTATCAAAACATTACGTAGACGTTTTGAAAGATATTTTAAATACACATGTAGTTTTACTCTAACTGGGTAATGAGTAATACCTTTTACATCATTAAGTGGATACATGACGTCAGTTATAATTCATTATACGGATATTTGCTTTTCCAAAACATCGTAATTTAAAAAAAGAGAAGTTTCCCTTGCCAGAACAATTCAAGAATTAAGTCTGAACGAGCCATTAGAACGAACAATGACGGTTAATTAAGTTCCAGGAGGCACGAAGCTAAATATTACGAAGTGGGGAGCTATTTTGGAATCTTTACGTTTTATAAGTTAGAGTTCATACTGGCCCTGTGACCATGTTGTGACCCCGAAGCAAATATTGTAAACTGTCTGATCTTTTCTGGATGAATTTTAAAAATTCTCCCACTATTTCAAGGTGAAAGCGATGGGAGATTAGCGAAAATAGCTTGGGGGAAGGAGGAACGGATAAAAGTAATAAAAAAACTTCCGAGAGTACTAGGCGTCAGGCCTGCCGACAAACTGACCCTGAAAAATATCTCCTCTCTAAGGGGCGGTTGCAGGGCGATGCAAGCCGGGGAGGGAGAAGTGATAAACTTATGTTCAAGTTTGTATTTTTAAACATTCCCTGAAGAAGTCAGGCCGTGCCTGACGAAATATTGGAAAATACAAAACAGTTAACCCCAACCGTACGGTCAGCCTTTCTGTATTCAGTTTCTTCAAGCCTTTAAATTTGCTGATCAGAGCCTACCAGGTTCCGTTACTTTTGATTTGTCCGTTGGCCCTTTTTAGAGTTTAAAGTTTTTTGTTCATTTCCGTTAAGTCACGTTCTCCGACGAACTGAGCCGGTCGGACAATTTGAGTAGGACCTCCATATCCCAGGTTTGCTAAAATTTTATTTGAACTCGATTCAAACACAGCCAGGCCCAAACTTTTTAAAGTTTGGAGGGCATGTCCAACAAGACTATAACTAGACCAATAAAGGGGGTAAGTTTCTAAAGAAACTGTATAATTAGAACGCCTACGTTAGCTTACTTATTCTGCTTTATCGATCCTAATTTCTAGTTACATCTTTACCGCTGCCCTGTGTAATCGAACGGTTCGATTACAAACTGATTGTTTCGTTGGTCCAGATGAAATGGCGTGAAAAACTTGTAAGCAACAGATCGTATCTAAATCTTCATTGTTATTTGATTACTCAGCTGATAAGTAAGTGCTAAATTCTATCAACAAACGCATATTAAACGATATGAAACTCTGCGCCTTATTTATGTTGTGCTAATTTTGTACTGAAATAACGCTAACCGTGATCATATACGTTCGACCATCTCGATTTAAAATCACCATTTCTTTGGCCCGAATTAAAAAAAAAAACTCTTAGCCAGTCACTTTCTTATCAATCCTTACGTGGTCGTGTTAACGGGATAACGGAAGACCGCTTCTAATATATAATACTTATTTACATAATAATATACATGAAAAATTTACTCGATTCTGATCGGCTGAGAGCAGTGCAGTTCATCAAGTGTAACATTGGTGCAAAATGTTCAACACCAGTGCAAATTCCACATTGTAATTCTGGATTGTGATTGGCTTAAAAACAATAGGAAATTTTCTAAGCCAATGATATCACGTAAAATGACGACGAAAATTTGCGTACAACTTGAAAAAAGTTTTCCGGGATGAGATAAAATGGCTTCAAGAAAGACCTTTCGGCAGCTCCTCCACGCACATTTTCCATGTTTTATTAAAAAGTAATTATACCGTTTTTCCAGTTCAATTTGGAATTAATTTGCGTTTGAAACTTTTTAAAAAAGATAAAATTGCACTCGCGGCGGCTAGTTTAATTTCAGCTTTTTGAAAAACTCACTGATGCAAATTAATTCCAAATTGAACGAGAAAAACTGTGTGATTACCTTTACAAAACGAATGTAAGTATCATGGATCGATTATATTTTCCCCTACACCCACTGCATTAATACACAAAAACCCTTTCAAAATGTTCAGGTTTCAACGTTGAGCGCTACAACAGTTGCCAGTGGATTACTCTGCTGTTACTCCGGAAATTTACAAAATAAATTGTCTCATTGTCAGTCGGTTAAGTCCACGCGCGATCCGCGCATGTAACTTGTGATGTCTGCGCGCTCTTGAACAATCAAAAGTGAGCCGTTGTTCCAGTTGTACCAGCCATTGGCAGTAAAACCAGCATAAAATTGTAGTCGTTAGACGTAAAAGGCCAAAATATTAACGTTGGCTACCACCCTATCGGGACCCTCAAATAATCTTGTAACTGTATGTCTTTTTCATCAGTTGATCATCATCCGGGTTTTATTAAATTTCAGTCACTGAAGTTTTCACGGCTAAGTTGAGGTTAGAGCGTCGCAACAAAATTTCCGCTACTGTCCTACCACAGTGGTTATCTGTGATGAACGATTCATTTAACCCCGATCAGAATATTTACTATACTCGCAAGATCATTCTCCGACAAAAAAATCGGCTACTGAGCTGCAGCCTGTCAGTGAACTTCTAAATCGGTAGATCACGTCTGGAATCCATGGACATTGATGATGGCTCGTCATTTGGTGAATACTTTATGCTTGGCACGTGAGCGTCCTTATGTTGATTTCTGTGTTTCATCTTTCTCATGCAGTCGTCACACTTGAAGTAGGCCTCAAACGGAAGATAACACAACAGGCAAGGCATGAAGACAGACATAAGCCCCATCACACCCCATCGCGCAAGACACCCGCTCATTGGCCCCTCACACGAGCAAGGGTTCTCCTCAATTGACCCCTCATCCTTAGTGTCTTTGGTACAATGGTAAAACAGTCCCTTGACACAGCACATACAGGTGCAGCAGTCCAACAGGTCACTGAAGTCCCCACGTCTTTCCCGTTCTTCGAACGCTTCAAATTCTTGGCAAATAACATTGGTTGCGTACGGAGACACGATCGAAGTGCTGGTCAGGATAACAGGCCGATCTGCCAGAATATCGTGAGCGGAAGGAAGCCTGTTCCTCCTGGGGCCCCGCTGGGAATTTTTCGCCGTTGGGGTAAGCCTGCCTAAGTATGCAAAATAACAAAGGGGCGCGGGTGGTTCCCGGTTGGAAAGACTGCCCAGACTTCGCCTGCCTCCAGCCCTGACATGCCCGGTACTTCTCCTCCCTGGGGCAATAATAATGGAGCTAGTACCTGCCTGACAACCATTCGCTTGTCTGGACTGCTCTTCCTCAGCGCCTCGCGTTAAGGTTTCGGGTGTTGATTTGGAGCGTGCAACTTTGTGCCTCGGCGACAGGTTAATATTGTTGTTTTCCTGTTTATGGTTGCTGGGCTGAGCACCTTGTTGTGTTATTCGAGTAGCTGGTTTATCGGCTTTCTTCCTTACCGTCTTGGTATCCTGGGCTTGTTTTAAAGTGCAGTATTCGCCACCGCCCGAATTAGGAATATCTACTTGGTGTGAACACGATGGCTGCTCGTTTTGATACATTTCGTCTGTTCTTCTAGGCCTTCATTTCCTAAAGATGAAAAACAGTGAGAGTAATCATAGCTTTAAGCTTGGTCAGTAGAACTCAAGCTATACTGATGGGTGTCTAGAAAGCGAAAACCAACGACCAAAGTCCGATGACTCGCTAGAAAACGAATCTTCGTTTTCGCGGTCTTTGTTTTCTAGGTCATCGTTTTCTAGACACCCCAAACTGAAACCGGATATCATGACTCTCGGTCACCATGTAATCGTTAATGTATATTTCTCGCATGTAAGAAAGCGTTTTGGCTTTTACTTAATGTTGAAACCGATCCACGTGAGTTTTTTTTAAGGAAATGAAAGGAAATTTAGTACAGAGGAGGCATTTGGATGAGGATGAATAAAAACATAATGTGCAAATGTTCATTAAAAAGAGACACATTTGTGAGACTCGCTCACGCAAGCCATCCACTGAAAAAATTAGGTACATTAATCTTATTAATAAATGGCTTAAATCTTAGCTTTTGTATGAAGTACCATGTACCTTCCCACCAGCCAGAAGGGCAACTGACTCGATCAAACACGAGTCTAACTTGAATAGAACTTGGTTGTAGTTTAGGAAAATGCTTAATTTCGCATTTGTTTTTATTAAATAGCAACGCGTAAATTAGAAACGTTTGCGAGCTTCGATAATATCGCTTTTTTATGCGACTTTCTGTAGATATCACTTTTACGCAAGCTAATTCAGTTGATCTCGGCGAGTTTTGTAGCTCTTATCCGCGAAAAAGCGAAAAATACCAAAAGAATATTTTTTTTCTACTTCGATGAACTAAAACTTACGACAAAGGTATATCGATAAAAGTCGCGTGTATTCTGCACCTGCTGTTCTTTGCGATTAAACATTTTAGTCCAAATAAAAAATAACTAATGTATTTCTTACCTTCAATAAATATTTCGTCCAAGGCATCTTTTATGTAAAATATCGAATAATTTAAGAGACTCTATCATCTTATTTCTTCAACTGTTATCGAAAAGAAAAATTGCTCGCCTGATCGTTTACGGAGCACGCGAGAAAATTCATTGAAGCAGAATTATCACAACAATGGTTTTCGACTTTCTGACACCGGAATTACGTCAAAGGGCTTCAGTGTTTCAATAATTCATTTCATCAGTTTGGTTGGCTGTCAATCATGTCTTGCACGCCCGTTTCGATTCCAGCTAATTTTAAAATGCCAGACCCAGGCACACAGCTAGGGCCAACTATCATAGCATTTCAGAGCTTTCACCGAGAAGTTAACCCTCTATCCTCAATTCCTACCCGTCTGCACAATTTCGATTTTATTTATAGAAGTGGGAAAAACTGCGGTAAATAGTTAAATTCTGAACAGCTTGACGGTTTCGCACGCCGATTGTTTAGATCTGTCACTTTCAATTTTCTAATAACTCGGACACACTGCTTTTATGTAGTGTTCAGCTAGCCGGAGTTTATGCTAGCAGCGCTAGCATTCAAAGTAAACTTACTGTAACTTTTCTTGGTTTATAGTAGATACCCATCACAAAGAAATTGCAAAATCTAAAACCCAGTTAAAAAATTGATTATCGTTCAAAGTAATATTCTTAAATAGACCAAATTTTTCCCGGAAAAAGGTAAAGATCGATACAGAACAGTTAAGGCCCGATTTATACTGGAGACGGATCGTCCGTCGAGAAGGATCACCGTCTAGTATAAATACGGGAAGGACTATGACACGAACTATCGGTGTGTCGATTGAATCGTCCCGTGTTTATACTGTGTTTATAGTTATTGAAAACAGCCGCTGGCTTCTTATGACGAAGGTGTAGTTTTCGTGGATGGTTCGCCTTCTTCCCGCATTTATACACAGCGACGGATCATCCGTCTTGACGAGTTATCCACGATGATTCGTCTGACAAGACGGACTATCGCGATAGCTCGTCTGGACGGATAATCCGTGTGCTTGCCCGTATTTATACACAGACGGATTATCAGACGAGCTACCATTCTTTTCCCAAGCTCGTCCTAGACGGATGATCCGTCTCTAGTATAAATCAGGCCATTTAATTAGCTTTATCAGCGGTTGAAAATTCGTCGCATTTCTTTTCTCACTTGCTTGCTTTAAAACAAGTTTGGAAAACAATTCATTTCTTTTGAACTGGCCTCACATCATTGACAATATTTTGTTGTGTTGTCACAGTCTGCCTTCTCGCAGCCATTAATTGATACACCCAATTAGAGGAAGGGCCACACACAACAACTGCAACCCCGGCTCAAGGTGTTAACACGACCACCATAGAACACTTAAAAGATGAGACCTGTACTGTACCAAAACAACCACAAGAACAACCCAATAAATGCGAACAATAGCGGCATATTGAGTAGTGCGAGCTGATCGGCGACCCCATAGTTTTTCTTAACTGACCTGCAATTATGTTTCGTGTGGAAAACTCACTTTTAAACAGAGGCGGAAAAAATTGCAAAAACCTCTCAAAAATTTGTTGTCACATACTTAAAAGCAAACTTGCAAAAAGTTTAACATTCAAAGCATGTTCTTTAACATGTCCAGAAAAAAGTTGCAGTTATTCGTTCAAGAAAATTTTGAAGTGAAAAGTAGATCAGTGCTACCCTGAACCTCAGTAATTTTAACCTTGCCTCTTTAAGTGTTTTCTTTAACAGTTGAGCAGCTGGCAGAGATGATGTACTGTGAAATGTATTGTTTGTATTTGGAATTTGTCGGCCTTCCCCAAAATTTCAAATTTAAATTAAGTTATTATGCATAGAAGTTTGAAAATGTGTTCATTTTTATACCCAGTTATATTAGGGAATTCGGCTTTTGTTTGTGAAAAATAAAACGGTTTAACATCATTAGTTTTAGATTGAAAGTGTAGTAAACATTTCTTTTCTAATAACTTTAATTTATACCCATGCAGTTATATGACTGAGAGAATTCGCCTTTTGTTTTGTGAAAAATCAAACGGCTTAACATCATTAGTTTTAGATTGAAAGTTTAGTAAACATTCCTTCTCTAATAAGTTTTCAATGAATCAAACCATTGCAGTATATTATACTTAAAGTTTCTACGCTTTTAGATAACAATATTTTATAACTGTGCCCAAACGAAAAAAAACTCGCCTTTTCGTCCGCTACAACTGACTCATCGGGGGTACTGCGTGTGAACGTGGCTCTTTAGACTTTTCATTCAGTGTTAAACGCTCCATTCTATCTGGAATCGAATAGCAGATCTTCTTGTCGTGTTTATGAGTCTTTGGAAGTTTTGTTCAAGTTTGAAGAGTTCTATGACGCATCGAAATTGTACTAACCACTGCGTAATTAATGCTGTTTTATGTTTCTATATATTCCGGGCTATTGTTACAGGCTCCTGGAAGCTATATAAGGATATTAAGCCCACATCTGTCACGTCTGTACGGAGTTTCCGTGTGAGTCACTCAATAAATTAATACTTTGCGGATGTATTGCGTGCTAAAACTCACAACTGTTCAGGTCAATAAAATTCGATGTCAGCACCGCATACGCTTAGAGCACGTCCAAAAGGAATGAATATTAAACGACGGTGGTTTTATTGACGTACGTACTGTCAAAAGTATTGGCTTGAATGCAGATATGATGAAATAAACAACGTTTTAGGTGCTCTCCACTGAGTTTGTTATTGATCAGAACCAAACAGCTAGATTGGCCCCTGTTTAATGAGTGGATGGTGAAACGACACGACGGATTAAAACATGGTTTCACCTTAGAACATTCCCAGTTCGGTTTGCACTGAGAAGAGTGGTAGAGACACGTTCTACTAACATCTATTGTCAGAGGTACACTCAAAACGTATAGCCCGGCATCATACTCTAGTATGAAACTACGGCTAAAATCCGCTATTTTGAGTTGTCAGAGGAAAAGAAAAATAACTCGAAAAGCAGGCATGTAATCGTGTAAATATGGATGTAATACTGAATTAATAATTGATATAATGAATATGCATATAACCCAATGGGATAACCTGTCCCTTATTTTCAACCCTCAATTATAGTTAAGTAAAGGAAAATGCTGGAGAACGTTAACTGATTACACTGCAAAGCATGATCAAATAGGTGTTCTAGAGGTGTTGTGATAATGCTGGATTGTTTTTAACCTTTGTTTTTAGTTTTCATTTCCTTCGTAGCCTGAGATTGAGATTTATTGAGTTTAGCCCGAAATTGAAGGAGGAGCTCCAACTGATGAAAAAAATTTCGAATTAGCGGATCAAACTGAAAGTAACAGACCCTTAAACCAACATTACAACATGAATCATAAAATCTTAAAACTATCAGTGTTGTTTGATTAGCCCCAGAACACTTTTGGAGATGGACAGTTCGTACCGATAAAAATACCGATAAAATTCTGTTAAGTCTCCGATTTTTTTCATTTTTCACGTTAACTTTGGCGGTGAAGAGATCTCCTCTCCCACTTCCTCCCAGTTTCCTTTCATTCCCCTTAAAGAAGGGAAAATGATAATTAAAAAGAACATATGCGTACTGCCCTCGCAAATTTGCGTTTTTTAGGGTACGGTAACCTGCCTTTTTACACGAGTACCGCTTCGCGTGATTTTTGGAACGGAATATTTTTAATTAACAAGCTCGGTTGAAGAAACCCAAAATTAGACCTAATGAATCGCGAGTTGTTAATCGATTAAGAAAACCTTTCAGTTTTAAAACGCCCCCAGTCAAGTTTTAATTGTCGTCATTTGCAATAACCGAAAGAGTCAGTTTCTTTTCTAAATTGACATTCTCTCAGGCTATGCCTTGTCGGACATCGCGCGTGTGCTTCGAGTTTCAGCGCACGCGCTCTCTCTGTTTCACCGGAACTGCGCGCTTCAAATCAACAGTGAGAGGTTTCATTATTATTACTTCATCTTGAAACTCACATTATTATTGAAAACCATGGGACAATTGATTGCATAAATTTATGTCGGATGCAAGCTTTCGCGTTAATACGAAGGAAAACTTCAACCATATGTCGCCTTTCACAGTTTTAAAAACGGTCTACGCGATTAAATATTAATGATATACGTTATTGTCGATTCTCAGTGCTGTTTGTTATCTTTCCAACACAAAGAAAGGCCATGGTATGTCAGCCGGCTTTTAAACTACATTGAAAGAGATTGGTAGTGCACAAAAATCTTAAAAAATCAACAATAAAACTGCCATCTTTGAAACACACATGTTAAAGACTTCATTCGCTGATCTATGTACGCATGAAATTAAATGTTACACACGGCTGTCCACACAATAAACACAGCACAAAAAACACATTCAAGTTATGCAAAACGCCAAAAAAAATTAAAACTGCATCAGCTCCCTGTGCGATCAAGATAAAGATTACAATTTTTATTTTATATTCTGGCAACTAATTTGCCGTTTGGCGTTATCCGCGATTATTAAGAAAACAAAATCGGCACAAAATTGGGAATTTTCGAGATGACAAATGAATAACTCGGACCTTAAAACTTAACCTTTTATTAAACCAACGAGTGCAACATAAAGAAAATTAAAAGTGGCGTCCGAAAGTAGCGAGTAAATAATACAAAGTAGAAATATTCTGAAGCCATTTCGGAGTCTACAGCGGACTCGGAAAAGATATGTATGTATGCCCACTGAACTGTGGTGACCAAAGAGACCGACCATCGAGCTACCTCAGATTCGCCGGTTTAAAAGCCGTTTCTCATGGACTTGAAAATTAATATTGCTTTTGAAGCTTGAATAATAGTTCGCAGTCGTTTGCTGGTCTTGAAAAAAATTAACTGCCAAAAGAGCGATCAACTGGGAGTTAATTTTCTCTCTTTCCTCTTGGCCGCCAAGAACGAAACATTAACCAGCAATGCTTGCCAAAGTTAAGCCGATTTTACGCGTTACACCATCAAGCCATAACCAGTTTGCGCGTTCGAAACTTTCGCAAACCCAAGCCACTGTGTTTATAAATAAATAAATAGTCTTCCAAGAGAAAAAAGACTGTTCTATCACGCACCTTGCAAGTCTCATTTTAACTGAGCTGAACTGAATCCTTGCCAATGACCGCTTTCGCGAAGATTCTCGACCAAATCGAGTCCTTGAAATAGTATTTTTTCACCTGATGGTGCACGATCGACAAACGGCCCAAATGGCTCTGGTAATAATGTGAACGGCTCTTTGACAATTCGTCCATATATATCTCTAAGCCTTATGACGCAAATTGCTGAATGTAAATTTGTCAAAAGCGAGCAGATGCAACTGACAAGCTAACACGCGTACGTAATTGGATTCGTGTCTAACTGTAAATATCTGTTCGGTTTGGCAAGAAACAAGTAATTTAGAAAAAATAACTTATCGTATTCACTCGTCAGAAGCTGAAATAATAAACAAGTAAGTTGACGCTCCGTGGAACCGCTTTACAGTGCATGGCTTAGTTGATTTGTTGAACACGTATGGTAGCGTGCCTTATTATAAGACTGATTGCCCAGGGAAAAAGGTTAATTTTCATTCAAATTTCGAGCGCTACTTGAAATTCTATTCAGCTTAAAATTCACCGGATTCAAATGAAAATACACGCGAGTCAAAAGTGTTTGTAAAATAGCCGACCAATCGACCGTGCCGCTTAAGTCAGCAGTCGGCAAGTCTTTCAGTGAACAGATGCAAGATCGATGTATGCACTGCGCATGTGCACGAGTTGACAAGCTGTTCATATTAGTCCCGGGCGGGGGGGGGGGGGGAGGGGAGGGGTACTCCTTTATTTGAGCTATGCGGGGACGTACCGCTGGGCAGGGTATGGTTTTTTGGCCCGCTGTGGTAAGCAGGGTATACAATTTGACTTGCCTCTGTCCTAGACAGGGTCAGAACCTGTCCTAAACAGGGTATGGCATTACCAGCTGAGAGACTTAAACCCAGACTGCGAGCAGTCTCTTTGCTATTGAAAAAAAATCACCTTTCTAGAGATGTAATGACGGCATTTTGCTACGCTAATTTAAAGCTTAATGCTTGACGACTTTTTGTTTTTTAGAGACGCAACAACTGGGCTTTAGACTCATCGAGTATGATTTCTCTTATTTGAACGGCTTATGAAACACTTTAAATTTCTGCAAACCCAGAGCGTGTGTATTTTGTG
>JAHPZR010014233.1:25000-27500 GCA_019787425.1 Platygyra sinensis
ATAAGAAGCCAGCGGCTGTTTTCAATAACTATAAACACAGTATAAACACGGGACGATTCAATCGACACACCGATAGTTCGTGTCATAGTCCTTCCCGTATTTATACTAGACGGTGATCCTTCTCGACGGACGATCCGTCTCCAGTATAAATCGGGCCTTAACTGTTCTGTATCGATCTTTACCTTTTTCCGGGAAAAATTTGGTCTATTTAAGAATATTACTTTGAACGATAATCAATTTTTTAACTGGGTTTTAGATTTTGCAATTTCTTTGTGATGGGTATCTACTATAAACCAAGAAAAGTTACAGTAAGTTTACTTTGAATGCTAGCGCTGCTAGCATAAACTCCGGCTAGCTGAACACTACATAAAAGCAGTGTGTCCGAGTTATTAGAAAATTGAAAGTGACAGATCTAAACAATCGGCGTGCGAAACCGTCAAGCTGTTCAGAATTTAACTATTTACCGCAGTTTTTCCCACTTCTATAAATAAAATCGAAATTGTGCAGACGGGTAGGAATTGAGGATAGAGGGTTAACTTCTCGGTGAAAGCTCTGAAATGCTATGATAGTTGGCCCTAGCTGTGTGCCTGGGTCTGGCATTTTAAAATTAGCTGGAATCGAAACGGGCGTGCAAGACATGATTGACAGCCAACCAAACTGATGAAATGAATTATTGAAACACTGAAGCCCTTTGACGTAATTCCGGTGTCAGAAAGTCGAAAACCATTGTTGTGATAATTCTGCTTCAATGAATTTTCTCGCGTGCTCCGTAAACGATCAGGCGAGCAATTTTTCTTTTCGATAACAGTTGAAGAAATAAGATGATAGAGTCTCTTAAATTATTCGATATTTTACATAAAAGATGCCTTGGACGAAATATTTATTGAAGGTAAGAAATACATTAGTTATTTTTTATTTGGACTAAAATGTTTAATCGCAAAGAACAGCAGGTGCAGAATACACGCGACTTTTATCGATATACCTTTGTCGTAAGTTTTAGTTCATCGAAGTAGAAAAAAATATTCTTTTGGTATTTTTCGCTTTTTCGCGGATAAGAGCTACAAAACTCGCCGAGATCAACTGAATTAGCTTGCGTAAAAGTGATATCTACAGAAAGTCGCATAAAAAAGCGATATTATCGAAGCTCGCAAACGTTTCTAATTTACGCGTTGCTATTTAATAAAAACAAATGCGAAATTAAGCATTTTCCTAAACTACAACCAAGTTCTATTCAAGTTAGACTCGTGTTTGATCGAGTCAGTTGCCCTTCTGGCTGGTGGGAAGGTACATGGTACTTCATACAAAAGCTAAGATTTAAGCCATTTATTAATAAGATTAATGTACCTAATTTTTTCAGTGGATGGCTTGCGTGAGCGAGTCTCACAAATGTGTCTCTTTTTAATGAACATTTGCACATTATGTTTTTATTCATCCTCATCCAAATGCCTCCTCTGTACTAAATTTCCTTTCATTTCCTTAAAAAAAACTCACGTGGATCGGTTTCAACATTAAGTAAAAGCCAAAACGCTTCTTACATGCGAGAAATATACATTAACGATTACATGGTGACCGAGAGTCATGATATCCGGTTTCAGTTTGGGGTGTCTACAAAACGATGACCTAGAAAACAAAGACCGCGAAAACGAAGATTCGTTTTCTAGCGAGTCATCGGACTTTGGTCGTTGGTTTTCGCTTTCTAGACACCCATCAGTATAGCTTGAGTTCTACTGACCAAGCTTAAAGCTATGATTACTCTCACTGTTTTTCATCTTTAGGAAATGAAGGCCTAGAAGAACAGACGAAATGTATCAAAACGAGCAGCCATCGTGTTCACACCAAGTAGATATTCCTAATTCGGGCGGTGGCGAATACTGCACTTTAAAACAAGCCCAGGATACCAAGACGGTAAGGAAGAAAGCCGATAAACCAGCTACTCGAATAACACAACAAGGTGCTCAGCCCAGCAACCATAAACAGGAAAACAACAATATTAACCTGTCGCCGAGGCACAAAGTTGCACGCTCCAAATCAACACCCGAAACCTTAACGCGAGGCGCTGAGGAAGAGCAGTCCAGACAAGCGAATGGTTGTCAGGCAGGTACTAGCTCCATTATTATTGCCCCAGGGAGGAGAAGTACCGGGCATGTCAGGGCTGGAGGCAGGCGAAGTCTGGGCAGTCTTTCCAACCGGGAACCACCCGCGCCCCTTTGTTATTTTGCATACTTAGGCAGGCTTACCCCAACGGCGAAAAATTCCCAGCGGGGCCCCAGGAGGAACAGGCTTCCTTCCGCTCACGATATTCTGGCAGATCGGCCTGTTATCCTGACCAGCACTTCGATCGTGTCTCCGTACGCAACCAATGTTATTTGCCAAGAATTTGAAGCGTTCGAAGAACGGGAAAGACGTGGGGACTTCAGTGACCTGTTGGACTGCTGCACCTGTATGTGCTGTGTCAAGGGACTGTTTTACCATTGTACCAAAGACACTAAGGATGAGGGGT